>JAWWMW010001398.1:432182-449365 GCA_035048345.1 Echeveria elegans
ACTAAGTTTCAACCGTTCCCTTGGGTTCGACACTAGGTCACCCTAGTAATTATAAATTTTGTTTGACGCAATCGTGATACCACTTTACGACACGTCACATATATTAGGACCATACTCAAGAGATCCTCACCCAGAAGAGCAGTCAGTCTTCAACGTCGGCGTCGTTTCAAGATTCATGTGACACGTAGTTCGAGGCGGTCGGCGGTGTTTGCCCGGACGGAGTAGTTTTCGGGGTTGGAGGAGCAGTGCCCGACTTCTATAGTCAGCAAATATCGACCGCCCGGCGCGAGGCCGCTCGCCCGGTCCTGCTGGAGCGCCAAAATGACCAGCTGACACAGGAGGTGCAGCAGATCCGGGATGAAATCACCGAGTTAAGGGGTTACGAGATTAGGTCACGAAATTGAGGGAATCCCGTCAGAGGATTGAGGCTTTCATGGCCCACATGACGGTCAATTAGTCAGCTTCGTCCTCTTTCATGGCCGCAGCAGATTAGTTTTTCAGCGTTTATATTAAAAATGATAATTTATGTAAAATATTTTATTTTCATATATTTAAATTTCATAAATATTTTTATTTAATATTTTATTTAATATTTAAGAATTTTTTTACTGAAAATTAGGATATAATTAGCGTCTACGTGGTCGCTAATTAATTTATATTTTTTAAATAATAGAAATAAATTAACGTCCACGTGGTCGCTAATTGATTTGTATAGAAATAAATCAGCGTTCAGTTGGTCTGTAATTAATTTGTATTTTTTAATTAATAATATTAAATTTATACAAATAACATTCGCGTCCACGTGGTCGCTAATTGTATTTAGCGTCGACGTGGACGATAAAGAGAATCTGCGTCCAGTATTTTACCGTCCACTTTTTGCGTCCATTTTGTGGGTGCAAACCTTACATTTGCGAATTTTCTTCCACTCTCGAGGACGCAATTTTTTTTCTTGTAGTGTACGTACATTATATACGCAAAGAACTTTGCTTTGATTGGAGTATCCAACAAATATTCCCTTGTCAGTTTAAGTATCACTTCTGACTGTATTCTTTGTCCCTCATGAGGTAGAGAGTGATTCCAAAGACGTGAAAGTACTTGACTGAAGGTCGTCGGCCTTTCCAAATTTCATAGCAAGACGTACTCATTGTAGAAAAATAAAATAGAGTTGATAGATTGAAAAAGGATAAAATGATATTACTGGTTTTGACAGAACCAGGGGATGAGTTTGACAGACTCAATCACACCTCTAATGTATTATATGACACTGATATTTATATAATACAATATCCTAATTATAGTCTAACATTAATGACTTAACAATAATGACTATACTAAATATAATTCTAACTAAATGATATACAATAAATATTATGTATTTATGAGAAACGTTTAATTCCTTTAACACCCTCCCTCAATTTCAACTTTCTTAAAGTTAAAATTGCACGCTTTTTTTTTTGTTGGGTCTGATGAATTTGTCTTGTGAAGTTGGGCCTGAACTGGCCTGTTAAATGATGGACCCGAATTTGATTAATTGTTGATTTGAACTTGATTCAAAAAGAGGGTTAGAGATTGGGCCAACTTTGGGCCTGGTGTAATTAGGGTTTCGGCTGGAATGATGATGGATGAAAGGAGCAGTGCGGAAGCTGCAGTTGTGCGGCTGCAGTTGTGCGGCAGGAGTGGCTGAGGTGTCCAGCGATGGTGCTACTGCGAGAAGGAGTCGCGGTTGGTTTTGAGTGGTTTGGTGGATGGTAAATGACTTGCAACTGTTATGGATAGATGAGTTGAGGAAAGACGGAGTAGAAGCGTTCGTAGAGGGCGGCGGTTGGCGGCGGCTGGTGAATCGAACGGCGTTCGCCGACAGGTGGCCGACTCCGAAATTGGTTGCACGGAAAGATTCAAGACGTTTCCATAAACAAGACCCGAGCGTGCAGATTGTGGATTGAAATCAGAGGGTCGCAGCTCAGGACAGATTCGACCAGAGAATCGATTTCCTCTTGACGGACCGGCTACCCATGTCGGAAAGTGATTTGGGCTTGTTGAAATAGACAGATTGGATTGGAATGGCTCGTGGATGTTGATGGAGTCTTTGGATTTGATCGATGCCGGAACTGGTGGTGACGTCAACTGGACAATCAGGGCGTGACAGAGCCGGATAGATCTCAGTCGGAAGAAGAGACGGAGGAGATCTGATGATGATGAATTGAGTGACAGAAATAATGGATCTGTTTTCATGGAAACTGAAATGTTCTGTTGCAAACAGGTGAGCACAAACGGAATTTTGATGGTGGAAAACTGAATCTGATAAGCTATTGAAAGGCATGAAGGGCAGCGGAATGATAATGAATCCAACGGAGGTGTTGGCCATTCCGTCGGACAGAACCAGGCTCTGATACCATGTAGAAAAATAAAATAGAGTTGATAGATTGAAAAAGGATAAAATGATATTACTGGTTTTGACAGAACCAGGGGATGAGTTTGACAGACTCAATCACACCTCTAATGTATTATATGACACTGATATTTATATAATACAATATCCTAATTATAGTCTAACATTAATGACTTAACAATAATGACTATACTAAATATAATTCTAACTAAATGATATACAATAAATATTATGTATTTATGAGAAACGTTTAATTCCTTTAACACTCATAACCTCTGTCCAAAACAAGGGTGACACGTTCTTTGCATGAAGAATAAATCTAGTCATCTTCTGTAGAGTCCTACTCATTTGTTTGGCAATTCCATTTTACTATGGACTTATATGTGCTTAAAAAGTATTCTTAATTCCACTTTTATGCAAAACCATGTCAGCTCTGAATTTTCGAATTCGTGACCATGATCACTCCTGGTAGCTTTTAGGTGCAGCTCCTTATCACTGTGTATTTGAATAATCAAATGACTGATTTTTCGACAGCGTTAGATTTTTCACACAAGAATCTTGGCCATGTATACCTTGAAAATCATCAACGCATACAAGATCATATCTTTTTCCACCAACACTTTCAATTTGCACAGGCCCTATAAAATCCATGTGCATAAGTTCTAGAATCCTTTTGGAGTTAGTAACGTTGATGACCTTATGCAAAGATCTAAACTGTTTTTCGGTTTTGCAATCTCCACACATGATATTTGAATCACCAATAATTTTAAGAATTCTTCAGACTGCTAGTCCTTCTTTAGCAATCTTCAGAAGAGTCTTTAGGTTCAAGTGTCATGTTCGCTTGTGCCATAATGATAATTCCTCATCCATTGTCAACAAGCAGATAGGTGAAGCCTTAGCTGATAAAGATTCCAGCTGGTAACAGTTGTTAAGCGAGCGATTTCCCTTCATAATACAATTACCTTCATCATTGAGAACCAGGCATCCCAACAATGGATGCCAAAGAGGGACTTGATTCGATAAGGATCGTATATATCTAGTCCAGCTAGGCAAAGCTCACTAAGAAAAAGTATAAGTTGCCATCTACACTTAATGGCAACTAATAAGCTAGTAAGTTATGTACAGTTCACTTAAATGCACCACCTTATCTAGTAGATCACAATTCTCATCAAATGTATGAATGAGTGAAATTAAGCTAAGTCATTTAATAAGTGACTTGTCCATGCATAAGCTCGTTTGCATCCGTCAATGAATATGCATCATGGTTGAAAAAGGTAACGATCTTAGAGTGGTCCACCTGAATAAGTCTCTACATATCATTATCATTATCACTATCACCTCCTCATCCTTAACATTGAACATCTTCTGTTTGGGTGAACTTAATTATGTATTAAGGGCATATATGTTTATAATCGGTTTCAAAAGAGTTTCGCTGCAAAAAAAAAAAAAAAAAAAAAAAAAATGTTCCAAAACTATATTCAACTATTGCTCATTGTTACTTAAGAAATTTATAGGTAGGATTATATGAGGATACTTCAGGAAAACTTGCTCTCAAATTTTTTTTTCCAACTCTCGTATGCGAGAACTTTCACCATAAATATTTACAAATATAGCAAATGCTCTAGCAACTAATAACACTACGCGTGAATGGTGGAAGAAACTGAGACAATGTCTTTCGCTTCAGTTAAATCATACACTCGAGATCTTCATCCCATTTGAATTTTGGCACAAAAATTAAAGAAATGAAGTTATGTATGAAATATAAGTAAAAGATGATTTTTTGCGCCCAAAATGGAATAAAGCCATTAATAATGAAACGAGGAGAGTATATAACGTAATCATCAAAGGAGAAAATATGGTGAAAATGATACACGCATACAAAGTATGAAGGATTGTTGTTCATTGATTAAAACTGCATCGATGGTGGAGATTAAAAAAACGAAAAAAAATAAGAACATTAGTTACCAAACAGGATTAAAATATTTTATTTAATCGAAACATATATTTTTACTACTATTAGATATGTAAACCAGACGTACTTGAATGAATTTACACATTTTTATATAATCCATACGCTGACATTAAAAAAAATAAGTTATCTATATATATAATAGAATAGGATGAACGAAGGCTCAAATATGAATGTTCCAAAATACCCCTCCCTCTTATGTTATTTACAACAATCACACGAGCCCGTTTAAATTTACACTCAGACTCAAAACATTTTTATCCCACATCGCTTAAACTACTACACAAACTTAAAAATCTACTCTTTGTAAACTATGTCTATACATCCAACTTTATCACTTAGCCTTGAAATGCTTGCATAGCGAACTATTATTTGAACGGTTCGATTGTATATTCGGGACGACGGATAATAAAAGCGGGATAACAAGTGGTTGTTCTCGCCGCATCCTCAACACACAAACACCCACGAAAAAATTCGTCGCTAAAGCCCTGATTTTTGTCGCTAAAGATCATAGGAGAATAAAACAACATAAGGATAAAGACAACAAAACTTCATTTGATAAAAATGCCCCTCCCCATACTTTTATTTACATCACACGCCATCCACACGTATTTATTCCTATTATTTCATATTTATCCGTATTTATCCATATTTGTTTGTATATAAATTTATTTAAATGTATGTGATCGTATATTTGACAAGTTTTAATTATATTATCTGGGTTTCTGCCTTCTTAGACTGTATTTTACCAGTTATTTGTTACTTAAATATATTTGACTATATTATACTGAGTATTTGAATATTTTTAATCGTATTAACCTTACATGTATTGACCAATTGATATTATTAAAAGATATTTACCGCTATTTGATCGGTTATATGAGTAACTTTTAATTATATATACCATATTTAACTGTATTGGATCGAGTATTTGATTAATTTTTTACATATAATTTCTCATTCGGGATGACGGATTGTCACAAAATTAAGAATAATATTCAAAAAAAATAAAAATATGTAGCATTCAAAATTTTCAATTACATGAATAAAATTATAGAAAGAAACATTAAAAATATTTATTAAAATTGAATTAAAACATGAATCATCCACTAGTACTCAATCATTTACTAACAGCTGGATCCATCCGAGTTTGAAAGAGACTAACCTTTACTTTATATGCATTTACCAAGAAGACCATAATCATAGCATTTGGTAGATTAGCTTTAACTATAAACTATAGGCACTTGACAATATTGATTACTACTAATGGACAAACGATTCGAAAATGATGCATCCCCAACCCAAACCCAAATTGTGCCAATAATTCCTTCTACAGAATCCATGCACCGTGCAACACATGGAAAACAATATACACAATGCATGCATCGACCTAACTTTGATCATAATTCATTGGTCACGTAATGAATACTATTTGCTTATCCCAGCGACTTCATCAATGATACGAGGTGATGATCTATTATAATAACAGAATATGCAGTTCATAAAGCATGACTGTAGTTTGCAGGTTCAAATAGACAGTTCTTTTACTATCCTTCCTCTACCGTTAATTATAAATGTATCATTAAAATTAAATATAACGGGTTCGGTCTGACCATTAAATTAAAAATTAAAAAGTTAAAAGTTAAAAATATAAAGAATTAACATTAAAAATAAAAAATAAAATAGAAAATATTTAGTATTTTTAGGTGAATCGGAAAATTTTCTGTCGAGACGACGAGACGCAACTAGTGTTATATAATAAGTACAACTTGGGGGAAACTATCAGTCACTTTCACTACTGCAGTTGTGCATGCCTCAAGAGTCAAACACATTATTGTATGGACCAACAAATTTGAAAAAAGAAAAGAAAAAAAGACAAAACAAATTGTCTACGATGATTAGGGCTATGCTAGTCGGATTTGAAGATCTTTGGTGAGAAAGGTAAATTTGGTTTTTCTAAGAAGACATTTTGTTCATGTTCGATCATCATTTGAACACTTGTATTTTTCTTTATGTTTGAATAAGGTTACGGAAAATTTACATTTAAATACTTTTAACCTTACACCCTTTTTTTTTTTTTTTGTAAGGAATCACCCATATTTTTTAAATTTTTTCAAAGAACCACCCATAACTTCACTTCTATTTGCGTGAAAGCTCTTTCGTCAATTTACTTTGTTAACTAATTATTATTACTATTAAAAATATTTTAAAATTTTAAAAAGACTCAAAATCCAAATTTTTTATTCCAAAAAATCACCAGTTTATACTATATACTTAAACCATTAAATTACGTTAATTTTTTGCATTTTTATTCATCATTTGATCCAACCATACATTATTACCAAATTTTTGTAAAAAAAATTATTTTAAAAAAATGTATTTAATTTGCATTTTAAAATGTTTTGTAAACCTTTGATTTTTTTTTAAATTGTATTTTGGAATATTTTATTTGAATTTAATTTATATTATTTTAAAGTTTCAAAATTAGAAAACAATTTCCAAAAATCTCTGGAAAGTCCGATTTTTTTTCTTCCAAATTTCATGAGTTTATAATAATATTTTTATGATTAAATCATCAAATGACATTATTTTTCTACATTTTTTGTATTCATTAGATGATACAATCATCAAATGATGTTATTTCTACATTTTTATGGGAGAATGATTTTTGAAATAAAAAAGTGTACGTAATTTGCATTTAAACCTTTTTATAAGCTCATGATTTTTTGTAAACTTTGGATTTTTGAGTTTTTTAATTTCAAAATATTTTTAAAATGATAATAATAATTAATTAATGGTAAAAATTGACGGAAGTGCTTATGTGCAAATGAAAGTGAGGTTATGGGGTGCTTCTTAGCAAAAAAAAATAATATTACGGATTGTTTCCTGTAAAAAATGTAAAACTATAATTGTTTAAGTGCAATTCCCCCTATAATTGATTCTACTACTTCTTTCTTTTTTTATGATAAAGGGGTTACACTGGTACAATTCTCATAAAAGATATAATGACAACTAGTATGTATAGCTAAAAACTAAAGCACATGCCACAAAGGACTCCAATACTCAATATTACAACAAGCAAATACATGCATCGCTCTCATAACCCACATAATTAATTAACAACATCCCGCCTACCCTCATTAATTAAAGAGTCGAAACCACGGGAATATAACTGGCCTATCAGGAACAGCAACAGACACTCAACAACGGCCATCCACCTTCCCTCATAAAGCCATGAAGCCACACAAAACCCGAGGAGGCCACCGCCACAAGTCCCCGCGAGCACCGCCGTCTCCAAGGCAACCACAACTCCAACATCCGCCGGCAAATCACAAAACCCGCCACACCACGAGCAAGATGCACCAATAAAGCGACCTTTTCGGCCGACGACGAAGCAACACAACAACAGTGCCATCTACACCCCAAATCGTAGTCGGCGGGAGGGTCGACAACAACACAAACTCAGCGGGATGACAAACAGACATTGCGGTCATCGATAGAACAAAGCAAAGACACGTCAAAGCCAACCTCGTCTTGAGCATGGAACATCAAAACCGAATCTGTGGATGGCGGCACCACATGAACAACAGCCCCAGCTCAATCAATAACATGAAGTAGTAGTCCACGATGCAAGGAACGCCGTCAGCACAAACAGGCAGCGAGAAGCGGGAAGTGGTGGCTGAGGAAAGCAAAGAAAGGAATATAACCATTAGAGGGCAGAAACTGTCCAATGAGAAAGCGCCCGAAACAGGGCTCACCAACAACACCAACCTAACACAGCACGATAAACAATAAAACAGAAAAACTCTCTTAAGCATGAAGCTTAGAGAGACACCAAGAGTCTTCTAAGACGTATCTTAGAGAGATAGAAACTCACTTAAGACGCATCTAAGTGAGGAAATACATGTGGAAAAAATAAGAAAAAAACAAAATTTAAGGAAGCTCCAAAGGGTAGAAGAAGAAAATCGACATCTGTGGAGACAGGGGCGGAACCAAGTGAGAAAGGGGTGGGGCTTGGGCCCCAATGAAAATTTTCAATAGTTTAGGGGTCTATGTGTAGTTTATCATATTTATTAAATCAAGTACAAATTACATATGATTAGACCACTTCTAATTTTATAAATCTTAATAACTTAAATCCCAACTAGTCAAAAAATACCAACTGTGTCCAAAAAAACATAAAATAAAATAAAAAAACAACCCCAACAAACAGAAAAACAAGACATCTTATGCGCTGAGAAGCGACCGAAGCTTTGGTCGTCGGTGAGAATTGTAGCTCAAATCATTTTGTTTTATAATTCATGTCTGGTATTAATATTTTTTATCAATTCTTTTTTGTTTCTTCAATGAATATTTTGAAGACTAATTAGCGCAACTGTAATGGCAGGTTTCTTTTTACGACCCGTCTTACTTGCTATAATGAAAATGATGTATTTCCTAAGGGGGCCAATGAAGATAACACAACGCTATATGAAAATGAAATACATAGTAAACCGTTGTAATAATAATTTTTTATAATCTATATCTTCCCCCCAATTTATAAAATTTCTAGATCCGCCACTGCGTGGAGGGGAGGTTCCTCCTCCACCCCGGAGAAGAGGCGGCAGCTGAAATGGTTTTTTGTTTTGCTAGAGAGAGTTTTTTGAGTTTAGGAACGTAGATTTTAAAGTTATTTCTTCTTCTTTTAAAGACATGTACTAATATAGTAATGTAATTGTATTTCAAAGTATGTCTGGTCGTAATGGATGCAGGAGCGTATAAACTATGCATGTTAGCGAGTTCTTTCATGTCAGACAACTCAGACACCAAAGTGTCTTTAATATTTTCTACCATTGTTGGAATAAAATGGAGCGAACCATAGATTATAACTAAGTGCTGTACTGAAATGTTTATATCGACAATTGTGAATTGCTTCCGGAAAAGTAGTGCATGACTCACATTGTATAGCCAGCCTCCTCCGATTTTGGGCAAATGAATACATGTCTAAGTCAAGTTGTATGAGTATACATAGTTCTATTACAATCCGTTCATTCATACTAAAACCGACATTCAAGTTGTTATTCTATTCTCGATAATATTTTGTGATGATGTAAAGACCAAGGGCATAGCCAGGCCCTTTTTTCTTGGGCTACAGCCCAAGTAAGTTTTGAGAAATTTTTTTTAGTGAGACTTGATTCCTCTTTGAAGAACATAAGACTTAGCCCCACCTCAATAACCAACTCCGCTATACTTCAAATGATAATAATATTAGCATAAGTAAAATTTAATTCCTACCTTCGACCCTGCAAGACATCTGCAACAGATGAAGGAAAACATCCACGCCAAGGCAAGATGAAGGAAGAGAAGAAATCCAAAAAAGCTCCAAAGTAAAATGGTGAAGACTCTAAGGGTTAAACCTAAGACATGACAAAAGTTAATAAAAAACCTCAAACCACTGCAACACCACCTTAGTGATAACCTAAGTAAATTTCTCAAGCCACGTCATCGCATCATCAAGGATTATGTCATCTTGACTTGCGGGCACTAGAATTGTGTAAGCGTCCAACTATTTTAAATGTAAATTTAAATTGTTTATAACAAATCAATTTGGTCTTGAAGTCCGTGCGTATAGAGATGTCAAATGGGGTGGGCGGGTAGGGTAAGAGTAAGAGTAGGAAGAGGGTAGGTGAGTAGATGGTAAAAGAGGGTAGGGCTATAAAAGAGTAAGAGTTTTAATGGGCGGGTATCAGAAGGGTAAGGGCGCCTGGCGCCCTTAAATGTTCAAAGTTTATGAATGCCTTCCATCGAATACCCTCAGTTGCTCTCTCAAAATTTAGTCAATGTTTTCATTCGAGATCTTCCCTTTCCTGGCAACTACTAATTCAATACTCAGAACGAATTGTGAAAAATGTATACCAAATGAAAAACTTATTTTCTCTTTAAATTATCTTTACCTCCATCTAGTGCAATAGTGTAACATATAGTTGGTTCCACTTTTGTGCAGAGTTATAAGGAGGAGCCGTTGCCAGCATACCACCAAGCTATTGTTTTCCAAAGCAGGCAACTCTCTGCCAATCGGGACGTCATTTGTACAAAAGGTCCAGTCACCATCCATACATGACAACTTGTTTTATCGGCTCATGAACACCAACCAGTACCCCATTCTCATCATTGTATATCTGACGATCAGAAATCCTTAGATGGTTCAAGAAGAAGAAGCAACAAAACAATTCCAATTCCAATTCCAATTCTCCTCTTCGTGTATTCGAGTCACAACCTGCTTCCTGGACAGGAAGTGAACTGGCCATGGTATCTGCAGAGATGCTTAAAAAGAAGCTTACAGAAGCGCGCGAGAGTAGAGATACAGAAGCTTCATTGCATGAGTTGAGGCAGAAACTAGAGCAGGTTGAGAGTTACTTTCAGGAGCTGAGGAGGGCGTTGAACGCAACAGACCAAGTGAAGGACTTTCAAGTTGGTACTCAGTTGCATAGCTTCCAGAAACA
This sequence comes from Echeveria elegans, assembly GCA_035048345.1. NCBI lineage: Eukaryota > Viridiplantae > Streptophyta > Magnoliopsida > Saxifragales > Crassulaceae > Echeveria > Echeveria elegans. Next base: position 443,023 of record JAWWMW010001398.1, read on the forward strand.
TGACAGGAGTACAACCCTAGAAACCACTGCCGGACCGACGCCGGCTTACCGACGGTCAACGCTGGTTGCTTTGTTGTTCACTAATGACAAAGGATAATAAGAGGGCAAATGAGTGGGTAATGGACGCCCTAGTTATAAGAGAGTATTTAAGGGTAATGATATTAAAGAGTAAGAGTATTAAATGACCGGGTAGAGGGCAGGTAGAGGACGGAGGATATTTTTGACAGCTCTACGTGCGTACACAAGTGAACCAAAGTTCAACTGACCTACGAAAAAATTATTTTTAAACTAACTATTAACTTCACTAACATTTTTTTAAATAGGCATAAGCATAACTAAATGAAGGTAAAATTACAGTATTAATTTTATTTTTTTATAATGGGTCATACAGATACAATTTTTTTCATACAAGATACAATAGTATCTAATACATATAATCCAATTGAGTCATATGCCGGATTTGACTTATTTACCCATCAATCTTCAAGTACATGACATCAACAATTTCGCGCGCAGACAACTGATACAACTTCATGCATAACTTACACATTTTCAATGTCCACATTTTACAGAATTATGTCAAAGCGAATTCGAACACTTAAACTTGGAATTTGAAGGCAAGGTTTCTTACCAGGTGTTGGCAAAAAATATAAATTTCATAGATGAGTAAATCTGACGCCTTTTTCTCAATTTTAATAACCCGTCTAAATTGAGTTAGTTTACAGTAGATATTTCCGTCCATTACATTCCCGCTGAGCTACAGAAAGTCGCGGAATATTGCTTCCGTTGCTTTGTGTCAAATGACGGTTTTTTAGGTAACGAATATGGGCAGCCTGCCAGTTGCGGTAGCTACACATCAATTAACTGTAACCAATCAGTTCGCATGCACATTTTCTGCCAATTTGATCAACTTTTTCCCTGACATGGGTGGCAAAGACATACCAAAACAAATAAAATAGCTTCCACATCAGGAATAGAACCCATAAGCACCCGAAGAATAAGGGATACTAATGTCAACTTAGGCCTCGAAACTGGTAACTCACAATCTCAAATTCTGCCGGGATTGGTCTTTAATCATGTACGAAATGAGAAAAGAGATGGGTATTATTTGCAGCAAAATTGACAGGCTATCCAGACTCCAGACTCAACTTCTTATATCAAACGCGTCACTAACTGGCGTTGTGCCTAACTTATTAGTTTCTTCAGTCGTTTACATGCCTCACTTGCAACCTTATTCTGGGGTTCAAGAACAAGTGCATGGTTGAAGTCTGCATACATAGACGTGTTAGAATCATAAGATGGCCCACATTCACTGATATAAAACAACCACAGTAAATAAGCCTGTAGACACTGCAATGAGTTACAAAAGTGACCATCTTCCACTGTCCTAAAGGTGAAAGACACGACCTGAATATTAAGTCCCGTGGGCGGCCTATTTGCATGACAAAAGAGAAACTGTTTGTTTCTTACAAAAAATCTAAAAAAGAGAGCCGTAGTTAATACCTTGCACAGCCTCCTTATAGTAGAGCAGTGACTCCCTGGCTGTTCCTCGTCTCAAGTACGCTTTTACATTCTGAACAGGTCATGACCAAACTGGTTAATAATTGTCTTATCTAGGTATAATTTCAGCTTCTTAAATGTCAATGCCATGGACTCAAAGTTGTTCAATGTCTGCTTAAGTATAAAAAAGTAAAACTCCATAAAACTGGGACACATTACTTCCACTTATGAGTTAGAATACAACTGACCTTCTTATCAAATGTTATTGCTTTATTGCAGTCCTCTTCAGCCTGTTGGAAACTGCAAAATTTTGATTTTTTTTAAATACAATTTTTTTAGGTACGAAGGAATGCAAGTGGAAATATAGTTTGACTCTGAGTTGAGTGTTTTACCATCCTAATTCCAAATAAGCCGCGGCACGGTTACAATAGTATGTAGCATTTTTTCCATTCAAGTTGATTGCTTCACTATAAAGGTTCACAGCTTTGTTCCACTGCTTCTTTTTAAACGCAGCATTTCCCTGACATAAGACTATTTATCTCAGGAAGCAGTATCGCTTAAATGTTAGCACAACATGTTTGAAATTTCAACGAAAGGAATAATTTATTCAAGAGAGCAATCATTTCATGAAAAGTCTCAACAATATAAATGAGAAACTCAGGGTTATCGCCCATAGGAAAAAAGCAAACAGCGACCTGGCAAGGTAAATCAAAAGATTGAATGCAACCACACAATGTTTCATGACACATATGACAACTGAAATAACAAGAAGAAAAAAATCCAATGCTAGGAGAACGCCGATCAGCAATTGGAGAGCGTAAAGTACCTTTTCTTTGAAGAGTTCTGAAGTGTCCATGTCACTGTTGGTATCAAGTAAGGGTAAAGAGTTCAATGCAATTTGGGCTTGTTCTTGCAGAGACGAATACATGTCCACAACGGTATCTAACAGAAATTTGTCTTCTCCATGACACGCAACAAACGAAACAGCAATAGGGTGGCCATCATGAGTCCCCATTGGAATACTAACCTATATATTTAAAAAATTCAATATAATGAACCATTAAGAATCAATATCATGTGAAAAATCCCAAGTCTAACAAATATATACCTGACAGCACCCAGACATACTCGTAATGCTCACTAGTGCATATGCTCTACCATGAAACTCTCCTGCTAAGCTCTTCTTTGAATCGCGCTTTAATGGAAAATCAGCAATGGTGGGAAGTACTAGAATACCATCATTCTGATTGTAGTAGATCACATAAAAATGTCAGTAATTAGTCTCAAGATTTCCCCATCTTATAACCTGCCAGCCGAGCATAAAGTGATATTTGATAAACATTTATTTTGGAAAGAAAACACAACCTTTAATATGTTGTGAATAGCGGTTCGCATTTCTGTCCTAACTTTATAGAAGGATTTTATACTTTCAAAGTTAGAGTTGACAGCAGCATGTACACGTTCAGAAACGCCAGGACCTAGCTTTGGTTTGACTGATTTCACCCACTCTCCGTGATTTGTTTTGAACTCATATCTGCAAAAGGGAAAAGTAAGCACATGGGTAAGATCGTTAAAATAATATCTGAAAAACTTATTTAAAACTTCAATAAGGTCTGAAGCTAATTCAGGGCACAGCATGAAAACTGCATTCTAATTTAAAAAATGTATACAAAACAAAATATGAAAAAAGCATTCATCTTAAAATGTCAGGGCGTAAAATAATAATAGTGTCGGTCTAACACCTTTGTAAGGAAAGCATCACCGAAGAGAGAGCCTTCAAAATTGATATACCATTTTTTAGGTTTGTTGACTCTTCAACAAATCCTTTCAAACTAGGTACGTCTTGAGCAATGCATTGGCAGAATTTCAGATTTTTTGGAGCATCATCTGTAAAGTAAATGAACTGTAGATGTAAATAAATTCATGTAAAATTCTGATTACACAAAATTCCTCATAAACAGTCCCACTAGCAAAGTTGACGACTGAAACTTACACCCAGACAAGCTCGCAATCACTTTCTTCACGATATGAACAGTTTTGTGTTGAGGAACCTTTGAAAATTGAAACAAATCATCTGCAAAAATAATACGTCTTGCCCTCTTATGTGTTGCCTGCTTCAATTGAAGCAGAGATTGTCCCACATTATGCAGGATTGATGGATCACGAGCAAACCAACCTGGATATTGAAGTTCATAAACAGTAATTGTGAACAGATTCATTTGAACTGAATCCCAGGGAAAATTATGACTTGTTTAAAATACTTGCATGAAATTCTCAATTCATTTATATAATCTGATTTCAAATTTGTTTGAAACTGCCAAATATCTGAAGGAAAAGGGATTCAATCGTGGTCGTAAACCAATAGGAAAATGAAAAAAATATACGCATACCAACAGTGTCCAAACTTTGAGAATTTGGCTGCACTCCGATCATGGATACAGTCCCGTGCGAAGGGCGGAATCCAAGAATGCCACAAAATGCAGCTGGGATTCTAATGCAGCCAATGGTGTCGGTACCTAGGCAACCAAATTATTGCAAAATGTGATGCGACACAATACTCCAGAAGGCAGATGTGGATTTATGTTGCACAATCATATTCAAACTACAAATATAATACAATGATGAATCAACAAACCTATGGCAAAGTCGACAAGTTCAGCGGCAACAGCCACAGCAGAACCACTAGAGGATCCGCCAGGGACATGTGATGGCATGATTGGGTTGATAGGTGTTCCATAAAACTTGTTCTCTCCGGTAATCCTACATTAGTTTAAGTTAACAATAGTAAAAATCCAATCAGTGGCTGCAAGCTATACAACAAGCATACATGAATTTTACAACATTTGAAAGAAATGTTTTTGCACATAAAGAACTGATGTTCAGGGATTAGTGATTTGATAAAATACCCAAAAGCGAGTTCATCCATAATAGTCTTGCCAACACAAGTAGCTCCATATTTTAAAAGTGCAGTGACTGCAACAGCAGTCTTCTCAGCAGGTTCATGTGTATTCTTCCAGTCGGGATTCCCATATCCAGTCACATGCTCCTTCACATCAAATCTTCCAAAACAAACACATAAATGATAGTATCTCTTTGATTGCGAAAATAATGAGTAGTGGAAGGGAATAGAAGAGACTAACATATCTTTGATTGCGAAAGTGAGTCCAGAGAGAGATTGAGGAGCAGCAGGAGGAGGAGGCTGAGGAAAGGGAAGAATCTGAAAACGGTCAACAAAGGGCCCAAAGTCTTCAGCGCGAATTAGCATCATTTTCCTCTTTCTCCTCCGCCGTTGAGTTTCAGCAAGGATCAACAATCCGGCAATTCCAACCCCAACCACAATCCATACCTTGGGATTTGACGCCTTGATCGTGTCAAGTCTCGACGAATTCGACATACCGAGTTGAGTGACACCGCTGGAGAAAAGGGAAGGTTTTGCTTCGGGTTTAGGGTTTAAGAATTAAGAAGAGAGCTCGCCATGCCCCTAGAATTTTCTTGCACAATAAGTCGTTTATTTATTATTATTTTTCTTTCTTTCTTTATAACATAACTAGCTGTAAATTCGTTCTTTTTAATTCGGATGTTTTCATTGTTCGATTCCTTATATTCTTCAATTCTTTACCCATTTTCTTCAATATTCTATTTTTCAAAATTTGGAAAGAGATTAATAAATTTTAACAGGGAATGAGACGATTTTAGCAACGACTAATACATTGCAAAAATAATTAATTTTGGGTGGCGGGTGAAAAAGAAGTCATAAAGTTTTAGTGATAACCGTTAAAATTTTATCGCTGAATGAGTGGATTGATGGATTCATGTTGTATACTTATTCTATTCCATATTTTTCTTCTCAATTTCTTATAGAAAATTTATTATGAATAATCCCAACTTTCACCCGTTTGCTATGAATAATCTCAACTTTTGATTATGTCTAAATAATCCAAACTTTGATGGTTGTTTGCTCGCAGCATACCTTTCTTAAATATAATCATCTATTTGTTCAAAACCATTCATAAAAAATAACAAAAAAACTCAAAAATATTCAAAACATCAGAAAATAATTATTTAAAAGTCGTTCATTCAACCATCAAAGTTGAGATTATCTAGAAATAATCTAAAGTTGGGATTATTCCCAGTAAATATGTGAAATTTGGGATTATTCATAACAAATTTTCCTTTTCTTTTTGAGTGTCCTAAAATATATTTCTCATTTCTTTAACTGAAAAAAAAAACTTTTTTCTCATATTTACACTCTATCTCTAATATATTCACTTTCCACTCATTCACTTTATTACTTTTATTTCACATAACTTAATTTCTTTAAAATCGTACTCAAACCCAAATTAAAAAAACGAACGGAGGAGGGACTCTCTATTCTTATAAAAGATTAGAAAACAGACTTAAAATCAAAACTAAAATTACATTATTACCCCTCTCTCCACCATCAATCACAAATATGTCATTAAAATTAAAGATAACGGGCTCGGTCCGGCTCATTAAATAAAATTTTGAAAATTAAAATTTGAAAATATTAAAAATTAATATTAAAAATTGAAAATTAAAACTAAAATTAAAAATATCAAAAAGGGAGTGAATCAAATAAAAAGGGTGTTTAAAATAAAAGGTATAAACAGATCATGTCCATTCATTTGATCATCCTACGTCCCAAATTAATCACAATATTAAATAATTTTTAAATTAAAAAGAGGCAAATATGGAAACACAATATTTACATTAATTCTTAATAGCTTGTTTGACATTTTTAATGTGTATTCTTCTCATTTTGACTGTAAAAAAAAATATGTTTGAAGAGACAACATCATGCTAATCGGAAAGAGATGAGACA
>JAWWMW010001398.1:449465-459634 GCA_035048345.1 Echeveria elegans
CAACATCTAACTAAATTCATACATTTACCAACAACATCTAACTAAATTCATATCACCTAACTAAATCATTCCAACTAAATATCTAACTAACAAATCATACATTTACCAACAACATCTAACCAAATCCATACATTTACCAACCATACATTTACCAATAACATCTAACTAAATCTATATCACATAACTAAATCATTCCAACTAAATTAAAAATTAAAAATTAAAAGAGAAATAATTTCAACGACATGATCACCACTAGTATGTAATACGGAGTAGTACCATTACCGAACTCTGATTTACAAAATTCCACAATATTTGACTGATTTGTAAGCATAAAACCCCCCCTAAAAATTAAGAGAGTGAACAGTGAAGAGGCCACCCGGAGTAGAGGAGTAGTAGTAATGTAGTAAAAGCTGTCCATTCCTTTTCTTCATCTTCCTTATTTTGCTGCTTTCCTTTTCTCTCCTCTTTCATCATTCAATCAAAAATCTACCTCACCTAACCTCAGCTTCAGCTTAAGCTTCAACATCTGCACTTGTGCTGCTAATTTTTGTGTGGGAAGGAATTTGATGGGGGAGCTCTGTTGAGTAGTAAAATGGAAAAGTTGAAGAGAGCGAAGCAAGAGAGGTGCAACTGCTGCTGACTGCAGCATAGCTACGGGGTTAGTTTCCCAATTAGGGGGGGGAAAGGGTAAAGGAATAGCAAAGCAGGTCCATTTGCAAGTTGGTAGTTTCAGAGATCGGATTGAAACATCACAAACTGATTTCACAACCCCAGACCAGAACCAGAACCAGAACCCTTTTCCGTACCACTACCACCCCCTCTTTTTTTTGAGCTGCTCCACTAATTCATTTTCAATTTGGATCTGCTTACTACATACCCTTTTTCCTATTTACTTTAACTTCTCTACTATCTAGGGCTTCGAGTCTCAAGCTTGGAGGTAGTTAATTACAGTACTAATTTCTCTGGGGGGGTGAGATCAGATATGAGCCTGGCCGACAGGGCTGAGTCACTTTTGCTCACAGGAATTTAAGCTCCTGTAAGTTGCTCAAAGACTTCCATTTTATAGGGATTTGATTTGGTCCATTTCTTTCTACCAAGCTACTGCTGCTGCTTGTTTAGCTTTCAATTCAGAACACAGTTATGAGACTCTCATCATCTGCTGCCTATAATCCCCAACCTCAAGAAGGTTTCTCTCTCTCTCTCTCTTTTTATGTGCCTGCTGCTTATTTTGGATCAAATGCCTTCTGATTTCTATGCTAATGTATGTTTTAGTCTCACCTAATTAAGATACTATTTGATTGTGTTTAGATTCCGGGGAGAAGGGAGTCTTAAATTCTGAACTTTGGCATGCCTGCGCTGGCCCTTTGGTTTCCCTGCCCACCGTTGGAAGTCGAGTTGTATATTTCCCCCAAGGCCATAGCGAGCAGGTAAGCAAAACCTTCCATACTCGCTGCCCAGTTGCGTCTTAATAGCAGGATTCATTCATTTATTCAGTACTAGCAGTAGGCTCTACAGCGACTAATGAAATTATTTGACAATAAATTTATGTCACTCATGGTCATTTAAGACTTCAATACAAGCTTACTTAATACTAACCTCTTATCACAGGTCGCCGCAACTACCAATAAAGAAGTCGATGCTCATATCCCAAACCACCCAAGCTTACCTCCTCAGCTTATCTGCCAGCTTCATAATGTCACAATGCATGTATGGTTTATTTTTATTTTTATTTTTTTGTAGCCGTTATTAACGTTTCCATCTCTCAGATAAATGATTCATTGCACGTCCTACTATTGTGACTTTCAGGCAGATGCTGAGACTGATGAAGTATACGCTCAAATGACTTTGCAACCTCTCAGTCCGGTATGTACATCTATTCCCTCCATGGGTTCCGTTTCTGGATAAACCTTTTTCTTATCCGTTTTTACTCACATTCTAGAGTTAAATGTATTTTACAGCAAGAGCAAAAGGACCCATACCTACCAGCTGATTTCGGTGCCCCAAGTAAACAGCCAACAAACTACTTCTGTAAGACTCTAACGGCTAGTGACACTAGTACGCATGGAGGATTTTCTGTACCTCGCCGTGCGGCTGAGAAAGTGTTCCCTCCATTGGTAACAATTGAGCCATCAATCACAAGTAACCATTAGCCCCTTTATTTATGGTGAACAACTAATTTACAGGAAATAACTGCAGGATTTCTCACAACAACCTCCAGTTCAAGAGTTAGTAGGAAGGGATCTACATGATAATGAATGGAAATTCAGACATATATTTCGAGGTTTGAGTTTTATTTTAGATATGGTTGTTCGTGCATACAAAATTATTCTTAGTCTCTTGATACTTAGGTTGTTCTCTACACAGGCCAGCCCAAGAGGCATCTTTTGACTACAGGATGGAGCGTGTTTGTAAGTGCCAAAAGACTAGTTGCTGGAGACTCCGTTTTATTCATCTGGTATGTAGTTTTTGTGGCTACTGCTGTTTGTTGTCTGTCATCAACTTGTTGACTCCACATTGGCTGGTGACTTAACTTCATATTGTATAATTTCAGGAATGACAAAAACCAACTACTTTTAGGTATTCGGCGTGCTAATCGAAATCAGACTGTGATGTCATCATCAGTTCTCTCCAGTGACAGTATGCACTTAGGTCTCCTTGCTGCCGCAGCGCATGCCGCTTCAACATACAGCCGCTTCAACCTCTTTTATAACCCAAGGTAAGCATCTATGTTTTCAGTTTGTTAGATCCTTCTATTTGTTTCATAAGGCATCTTTTTATTCTCCATGTTGTTCATTCAGGGCCAGTCCATCTGAATTTGTTATTCCTCTTACAAAGTACGCGAAAGCAGTGTATCACACCAGAGTATCTGTCGGCATGCGCTTTAGGATGCTATTTGAAACAGAAGAATCAAGTGTCCGGCGGTTGGCTATTAATAACTCTTTTTGACAAGTATTATTTATTTTCTAGTAGGGATGCTGATAATAAGTCAGCCTCTGACTCCAATCAATTGCAGTTACATGGGTACAATTACCGGGATAAGTGACTTGGATCCTGTTAGGTGGCCAAATTCACATTGGCGCTCTGTGAAGGTTCGTTTGAGAACTCTTGTAATGTTACTGATTTAATGATGCATTCTGATAGTCCTTATTGCAATACTTCAGGTTGGGTGGGATGAATCAACCGCAGGTGATAGGCAGCCTAGGGTTTCTTTGTGGGAGATTGAACCTCTGACTACATTTCCTATGTATCCATCCCCATTTCCTTTCAGACTAAAGCGGCCATGGCCGGCAGGTTTACCTTCTCTAAATGGTATTCTTTTCAATCCTTAAATGCAACCATGTAATTCATGTAAATCAGTAGCTAGGTTTGGTATTCAGCTAAATTATGCATTGTTTGCTTGTCTGCTTAGGCTTCACCGATGATACGGATATGAACTCGCCGCTAATGAGGCTTGGAGGAGATAGTGGTCAATCTATTAACTTTCAAGGAATGGGACTTAATCCGTGGATGCAACCAACGATGGATGCTTCCATGCTTAGGATGCAACCAGACATGTACCAAGCTATGGCTGCTGCTGCATTTCAGGAAATGAGGGTTGTAGATCCTACAAAGCAGGGTCCACCCCCCAACCTTCTGCAGTTTCAACAACCTCAACACGTCGCTAATGCATCTGCCTGCTTAATACCGCCTCAGATGTTGCATCAGAACCATGCTCAGTTTTCCTTTCTTCAAAGCGTGCAAGAAGCTCAGGCACAGGCACAAAATGCTCAAGCGCAGTCTCAGGCTCAGGCTCAGGCTCAGGCTCAGGCTCAGGCTCAGGCTCAGGCTCAGGCTCAGGCTCAGGCTCAGGCTCATGCTCAGGCTCAGGCTCAGGCACATGCTCAGGCACATGCTCAGGCACAACACGCGCAAGCCCAAAGTCAGGCGCATATGCAGGGGCAATCTCAGGCTCACTCTCAGTCACACTCCCAGTCTCATTCTGTGCAAACTAGTAATCTTCAACATCAGCTGCAGCATCAAAATTCAGTCAATAGTCGACATGGACAACAAGATCATCCGCAGCCACCGCATCAGCAGTTGCTATCAGTTGATCATAATGGGCTGTCAAATGTGAGTTCAACCATTTCTCAGTACGTCTCCTATACACAATCCCAGTCATGTCAGCAAAAAAGTTTCAATGACGGGACAAGCCCTATGGTTTCTCCTTTGCAAAGGTTGTTGGGATCGTACACCACTGATGAATCACCCCACCTATTCAGCGTACCTCGAGATGCTACACCAGTATCATCTTCTGACTGGCCGTCCAAACGGGTAGCTTTGAAGCGTGAGCCTTATCAGCCTTCCTCAGGATCCCAAGGTTTTCTACCTCAGATGGAAAAGCAATCAGGAGAGTCCCATGTCAATATGTCGCAAAACATTGTATCATTATCACCATTTCCTGGAAGGGAGTACTCAACGGGGAACAATGGCTGCAGTGATACTCAAAATCATCTTTTATTTGGGGTTAATTTAGATCCTACTTCACTTCTCCTGCAGAATGGAATCTCAAACTTGACGGATGTTGGTGGTGACTCTGAATCGACATCTATGCCATTTGACTCTACAGGTTTTATGAGTCGCTCTGGATCGGATTTTACCCTCAATCCAACCATGACACCTTCCAGTTGCATTGATGAATCGGGTTTTTTGCAATATCCTGAGAATGTCGGAGAAGATAATGCACTAACTAAAACCTTTGTCAAGGTAACCCGTCTTTCATGCATCCAGGGAGACTTCCACATGACTTTTTCTGTTTTCTTGGTGGTTTGATATACTGATTTATATTCGGTTACTCATTGCCAACAGGTTTATAAATCGGGGTCCTTTGGAAGGTCTCTGGACATCACCAAATTTAGCAGCTACCAAGAGCTCCGTAGTGAGTTAGCCCGCATGTTTGGTCTTGAAGGACAGTTGGAGGATCCCGTGAGATCAGGCTGGCAGCTTGTATTTGTTGACAGGGAGAATGAATTGCTTCTCCTTGGCGACGATCCTTGGCCGTGAGTGTCGTGTGCTTCATTCTTCCTATATATATCTTTCATCTATATGTCTGACCGCACCGTGCGAATTTTACGTTTGCAATGCTGCATCTGATTGGCAGGCTTACCACCAATCCGGAACTCAAACATTTATTGTTGTTATATGTCCAGGGAATTTGTGAACAGCGTGTGGTGTATTAAGATACTGTCGCCACAAGAAGTTCAGCAAATGGGCAAACGAGGTCTGGAGCTTCTGAGCTCAGTACCACCCATACAGAGGCTTCCTAGTAACGGCTGCGAGGAATACTTCAGCAGCCGACAGAAGTCTAGAAATTTAAGCACAGGCATCTCGTCGGTGGGATCATTAGAGTACTGAGCTACACATCACTCAACCTGTCAAGACAAGAAATTCATTTGTATTGTTAGCTTCCCACTTGAACATCAGAACCACGACAGGCCTGTTCCGTAGCCTAAAAGTCAAGTCCACTGTAATTATGTGATACCTGCTGTATAACTGTAGTATTTTTATGCCGTAAAATGACTACTTTCTGTTCATTTATTTGCTGGGCCTGGGCATGTAGATTTCAAGCTATCTGATCACTCTGTTCACGAGGCTGCAAGCAACAATTGAGCAACCAGGGTGTTGGTTCTGGTTGGATTGTGAATCATGACGTGTACTGACTACTGATTACTGATATTTGTTAGAAGATGCATCAATGAATCCATATACTACTGCAGAGGGATAGAGCCACTTACATGATTGTCACTGTTATCCCTCTCTGATTGTTAGATTTTCTTTTTTGAACTTTCTGATGACACATGACCCTAATAAATAATGGGCATTGCTGTTGTTGGGTGGGATTGAAATGGGAATGTGGAAAAGTTTGTAGACCATGTCAGTCAGTAGCAGTACTGCCTTGTCATTATTCAACGTTGTAGTTGGGCTTTCACTATCAACCTTTAGCTTTTCAGTGAAGATTATAAATCTCAGTAAATCTTGACTAAGATTGTCCCCACAAGTCAACTCCAAGTAAACTAGCAGAAACATAAGTTGGGCCATCTTTCTGATGGATTGTACATCACATGGTTCTGGTTGAGAATCAAAGCTGAACCAGTAATGCAGCACTTCATTAAACTATGTCAACCTGATGTGGCTTACTGGCTTTACATGTTTAAAAAAACATAGGAGAACAACCACTTTGAGATCAAAATGCGAAGCAGATATTGGCTCAACAATATGACCTATTGGAGTCGTGAAGCAATATCTATGTGCAGTGGTAATACATCATGCCAATGTTCACAGGCCACAACAGCTAAAGGAAGATGATGATGGAAGCCTGCCTGTTTGGCGGATGTATTCTACCTGAGCAGCGGCTCTATCTGCATATCGGTTCTTTCTGGCCTCTGCCTTAATGCGTTGCTCTTCAGCTTTTTGCTTTGCCATTGAAATCTTTTTCACCATCTTTGCTTGAGCTTGGGCTCTCATTTGTTCAATTTGTGCCTGAAAAAAAAAAGGTTCCTATGAGACTTTCCAAAGCAAGATCACAGCAAACCAAATACCAGTACTCTTAGGTCCCGTTTGGGAGAAAAAGGCGAGCAAAAGAAAATTTAAAGAAAAAATTTGAGAGAAAATGAGTGTGTTTGGTTGTAAGAAAAAAAAATAGACAAAATGTGATTAAATTTTCATTTTCACACTTTTTTCTGCAACCAAACAGAGCCTTCTTAACGAACTTACCTCTATTCTCCTCATCTCTGCTTCCAGTTTTGCCTTCTCGTGACTTTCCCAAGCTTGGATTTGGATTTCTTCACGCTTCAATCTATAAAAGATTGAATATTTTAGCACAACTATAATAGAATATACGAGCAGCAATAGCAATAGCACTTGCATAGCAGGAGCAGGAGCAGGAGCAGGAGCTGAGGTTTCACCTTGCTGAGTACTTTGTATTCTCAGCTTCCACCCATGCATCCGCACGCTTTTCATACTCTAGTTTTTCAATCTCCTTTGATTCAACACTTCTTACATGACTATTGTGCTTTTTCTTTTCTTCTTTGCTAGCCCAAGCAGCAATATTCACCTTCCCTAATTGGACGCCAAGTGCCACAATCTCTCTTCGTGTTTTTAGCTTCAATTCCTCTTCCGACACCTCCTTGTGGTCATCATCTCCAACAGGAATATGGTCTGCAGCTGTTATGGTTTGTTCTCTTCTGCGAGGTGTCGAGGGGAGTGAGGAAGACGGGCTTCGGAGAGGAGTTGTTGCCCCTAACGGTGTGGAAGTCCTGGAAGGATCCTGGCTAACAATTGGTGTCATTTCTGTTCCCATGTCTCTCATGCAAACTGCCCTGATGGCTAGACCTGCAGAAAAGAACCAGAAATCTTTAGAACCCGAGGAATCAATGACAAAATTAACATTGAAATGTACTTCATCATTTGAGTGAATAAATTTAACTTGCAACTAAGTTCTATGTATATATATATAAAAAAAACCTGATGCTTCTTCGGCTGAGTTGAGGTTGAATTCTTTCGTATTTTTGCTTTGGGCAGATGGATTGTCTACAACTGAGGCAGAACCCTCTTCAGGCGGAGCAAACCAGAACTTCTCCGAACCCTTGGCATGCTCAGACAAACAAAAGTCCACCTTTTTAGTACTGGACAATTTGTTGAACAACACCTTGTCATTACTAGAAGCTTCAGGCGCCACTCTCCCCATATTTCCAACTTGCAATTTACTTGTCTGAACTTGCTGCCCTAAACCCCTGTTGACAGCAAGAGTAAGACCACCCTGCAAACTTTTCCTATTCATAATCCACTTCTCTGCATCATTCCACTTTGAGGAAATGGGCCTGGGAAATGCTCTATGTGCAGCAGCAGCAGCCCTCTCGGCTTTATGAAACTCAAAGCTGGATGAACTAGCATTGCTGTCATAGTCCGAATTATCATCCTCCACTATCCTCATATTCTCACCTCTCCCAATCTGCAGCCCTTTGCCAGCAGCAAGGGCTTCCTTGGACTGTTGAGCTTCATCAGATGGCCTGGGAAGTGAATCTTCCAAGCTAGACCCTGCAACAAGCAGCTTGAGGTGAGAGCATTCAGTGGAGTGCAAAAAGAAACCAGTGAAAATAAAAAGAAGTGAATACAAACTGAAGCAACTTACCTTGATCGTCATCATCATCATCATCATCATCATTATCATTTCCAAAGTCGGAATCTTTCAACAAGCAGTTGCCGAGTGATTGAGAATGGTGGAGTCTGGAAGGAGGAGGAGAGGTCCTGGGAGAGGCAGCTTTCTTCTTAATCTGATTGTGAACTTCAACGAGCTTCATCCTCAACTTACTCGGCGAGATAATCCCACTCCCACTCCCACTCTGAATGAAATCCGAACAAAAAGGAACGAACTTTGTAACCAAAATCAGTCAAAATCGAATCTTCATAAAAATCCCAACAGCGGTACTTACCTGGGTTTGAGGTTTATGAATCCTCTCGTACTCCATTCGACTTCAATTGAACTGAAGCAACGAAATTCCCCCCCGCCTCTGCTCTTCAAAAAAAGTGGCAGAGAGAGAGAGAGCGACTTGTGGCAAGAATGGCGCTGCTGACAAAATGAATGAAACAATTTTGATATTGAAAAAATCAATCAAAATCGAATCCGTGTCTTTAAAGTCTCTTATTGTAAATTTGTTTGATGTTTTGTTGGTCAAAGTTTTGGTCTCTGTCGACACTGTATGGTCATACACCAGCCATTCATTAAGCGACACGTGTATGTTTCGGTATTTCTCCCCCTGAATGTATTTTGAGTTGCTTTGCCTTTTCAAACGTGTTTGAAAAACATGTGGTACCATACCATGTTTTCAAGAAGCTAAAATGAGTGTGTCACACGGCCTGAAAATGATGACCAATCAAATAAAACAAGTTTGAACTTGATGAATGAATGAATGAATGTCCAACTCGTACAACCTACTAAAATATAATAATACTATATATATGTAGTGTAACAGGTATAATTGGCTAGCTATTGTTACTTGGAATAATTGACTACGCACCGAATCAATGCATACGTTATAGAATAAAACCATGTGATTCATCTTTTGTATCTCTTAAAAGGATATTGACAGCTCTGTCCTTACGGTATGGTTAGTATGTACCGAACATTTGTACATTAAGCACTACCCTTCTTAATGTTAGAGGCCAAAACCATGCTTAGACCAGTCGGTCAACAAACGGATGAAGAAAAGACCTCTCTCTATACTTAGCACGGTAATAACAGATGAGAATGATGAAGACAGATGAACCAAGGTAACTCAACGACTTGCAAGAATTTAGAATTTTTATTCTATGGAGCAATGAAGTCCGACTTTGCATGGGAAGAGTTACCTAGATCGACCAGAGAAAGAATCTTACCAGCAGGAGCGTTGAGGATGGTGCATGTAATGTTGTTGTAGTCATGCATGTCTTGGATCATAAACTCAATGTCACTAGAAATCAGTGACTCGCTTATTCATTCAAGGGCTTGCATAAAGGCTCCATTTACAACGAAATATAAATTCTCAAATCCCAACAAAGAAGGATTTCTTCCGGACTTATTGTCAGTCCGAGGGCCATACAGTTTGGATATCCTCACGGACACAAATTTTACAAAGGTTCTAATTCCAACAGTAACTACCAAAATAGGAGAAGTTCTATTAACAGTGTTTTTGTGGATGAAAATGTGGCAGGGGAACCAGGCAAAGGATGATCGTCGTAATAATTACTAATTCAAATTTATGATATTGAATTGGCCAATTTAGACCAAAAACATTTAAAAATCAGTAAGATACTCAGTCTGTAATGACTGCAGGTTATGCACTAGTTTGAGACTTATAGTAGATTTATCTAATCAAATAATAGTTCGTTATTTTGGTTATGAACTACTTAAAGAAAACAAGTGCCAAGAGGTTGATTCTTACCTAGAAAAAGGAATTACAATGTCTTGAAACTTAGACATGCTTATAACATGATGGTCATTTATTAAATCTGAAATCGTTAGCCCTTGGCTCGATTACGTTTAGGATTCAATTGTTCTCCGTTCAGATTCTGTACGATAGATCAGATATTAAATAAAAACTGAAAGAAAGAGACACACAGAATTGGTAACCCGGTTCGGCTCCTTTAAGGCTTAG
>JAWWMW010001398.1:467714-481103 GCA_035048345.1 Echeveria elegans
GATATTAATTGGATAATCTCAGCCACTGATTAGAAGGTACATCTATGATTATGATCTCTTTATACTTTTTATATTTAAATATTTTTTACCTGATCTCTTTATACTTTTTATATTTAGATTTTTGTGAATAATGATTAAAAGGATAATAATGATTAAAAGGATAAAATTTGGGACATTCGACCATTTTTTATATTTAAGTGTACATGTATTATAACATATCAGCATACCATGCATGTTCGTAATCCAAACAAAAGGGCATACTGTCGAATGCATATGATAGATGAGACCGAATCCAATGAGAATCATTTTTCAGGTGGGTATCACCAAAATTCCATTTTCTTTTATGTTCATTAGTCAAACTAAAAAGTTCAAAAGTGTATCATATTTTCCTGATGAGTAAACTTGGTTTATGTTCATAAAAATTGAAATGAAAACAAACAACAGTGCTACGAATATAAAAATTAATCTATTCATTCGTGAACATTGAAGAGAAAACTTTATTAATTCATACGTTATCACGTTAATTTTAATTCTTACATGATCCAAAAAAATATATATTATGGTCACATAAATAGTCGTGATATACTTTGTCCCCCCCTCCCAATATTTGTCCTTTTCTTTTTGCCTTCTGTTTGTTCACTTAAACTTTTCTCAACTATTTTTTTTTAAAATTTTTTTTTATCTTTAACTTCAAAACGGTAAATTCCTCTCTAACATTTTTAGGTATTCTTTCCTCTTCTTAAAGTTCCGTGATAAGCTTGTTCTTTTGCGCAAACTTTCCAGGCTGGAGGCTCCGTCTCATTTTGTTTATCTAAAATGACAAGTTTAATGAAATTTAAGATAGTGAATAATGAAAACAGCATGTGATCTAGAATGATTGAAAATTAAAATTATGGGTAAAATGTAAAATATACGTGTATAAATGAATCATAAAAAAGAAAGTGGACAATCTTAAAATGATATCCAAAAAGAGAGTAGATAAAGATATTAGGACTAATATTATGTAACGAGGTTGACCATCCTGCATTAAATACTTAGAACATAAGAATCGGTTGTACATGTCACAAAATGCAACTACACTATGTACCAATCCGAAGCTATGATAAACAAAGGCTCTAACTAGTTTTACACTAATCATACTGTTTCTCTAAATCCTCGGATTTAACAAATGTTCCATGAAACCCATACGGCACTCTCGATGGCAGCTCAATTCTCGCCACAGTCTCCATATTCTCAGCATCCGCCATGATCATCTCCGATCGCCCTGTCGCCTCATCATGCACCAAACTCAACACGAATCCATCATCCTCCTTGCACCCATCTCCATCAACAAAATAAGGCTCACCGCCGAACCTCATCTCTCCATACATGTACTTACTCGCCTCCCCTGTCTCCAAGTCCACCTTTGCAAACCCACTCACCTTCGGCCATGGTTCCGCTATTGCCAGATATGCGTACCGTGTCTTCCTCCCCAAGTACCTCTGGTTCACCATCCCTGCCTCCAAGTTCATGTCTTCCTTTATAATCTCAGTTCTTCTCGACTCCCCTGTCTTCAAATTCAGACGTATTTCTGACAACACGCTCTTCAAACAATCGTCACACTCGTTGAATATGGAGTCTGGCGGCGTCATACACGACCCAATGACCACAATCTCATCACATTCAGTATCCTCCCAAGCATTCCATAGATGAAAACAGAACGTGTCCACACACTCAATCCACTTCACCTCATCCTCATTTTTTGCGTCTTTCCGCAAAAACCCAAACCTCGATTTCTTCTTCTTGTCGTAAACAACGGGAGATCCACCTCTCACCATCTCTTGCAACTTGAACACCAGCTGATGATCAGGAATGACAACGTAGTTCTCTGTGATCGCAAAGTCATGGATCATAGTCGGACACGGCAAGTCGATATCCACGTCCGGGGACTTCACTCCAGTGGCTGAGAATTTGAAGTACTTGAGATACGGACGTTGCATTACGTTGTAGCTTAAAGCAAAGAGCTCGTTAGATGCAGGGTCAAGTTTTGGGTGAGCGATCATGGTGTGGTTCAATTGACCGCCAAAATCGAACCGACCAACGGTTCGTAAATCACCGGTCTGCGTTATTTCAACCTCGTACGGTAAATCGTCTTCGGACATTGCTAGCAATTTACCGTTGAAGTGAATCAAACCGGCATTTGCTACTCCCATTCCTTTCCTCTGATCCACTAGTCGGAACATGCCACGAGTTAAAAAGAGTAACAGCCGGCAGATTCCAAGATGGCCGTGTAGCTCGCCGATCGCCTTTGGAAAAATAGGCCGGTTCAATTTGATTTCTTGGTTCAATTTGTTAGTTCGAGTTAGCCGACAAGAGTAGCTAGCTGAGCCATTTTGGATTTTGACCGCGTGGACCATGCCGTCACCATCGAAGAGGTGGTGTCCGCCGGAGGGTTTGAAGAAAGGGTTAGCGCCGTTGCGGACGTAGACACCGGAAATGGATTCGGGGATTGTTCCGGAGACAGAGAGGTTGTGGGTGACGGGATGCTCAGTGACAGGGGCGTAGTTACCGGAAAGCTGGAAACGGGGATCGGTGGTTTTGGGGAGTGGGAGTTGGAGCTCGAGGGAGAGGAGAGCTACTTCGATGGAATCTAAAGCCTTGGAGGCTGCACGTTGAAGAAAGTTCCAATCTTGTTGGCTTTTGTTTGTGGGTTTTGGAGTCTTTGTTGTTGTTGTGGGTTGAAGATGGAATGTACGGAGAGCAGAGTTGATTGGTTTGTGTTTATGTTTTGGTTTTGTAGCAATCAGTTTTGGGGTAAAGTTGAGAGCTTTGGAGATAGATTGTGAAGTTGATGATGGGAGATGATCATCCCCAGTATTCCATTTTAAGCAAGAAAATGCAGTAGTAGAAGAAGAAGCCATTGAGATGTAGTATAGCGTAAGTGCAGTAGTGATTTAAGAAGCTCAGTCAGCTGAGGCTGAAGAACAAAACAAGTGAAATAGTTTTTGATGTGATTGAGAGGAGGGAGCAAAAGAGTTGTATAAATAGAGAGTTCTGTTGTATACGGACTACATGAATGAATGAATATGAACAGTACCGCACATGACACATACATCACAGAGTGAATGGGGAGTGTCCTGCTCTTTGTGTGCTCAAATTAAATGGTGTTATACAGCACTGAACAGGTAATTAATTATCTGAAAAAGAAACAAAAAAAATCACTGAACATGTAACTGAATGCCATGTGGCGAAATGGGTCACTCTCTTGTCTCTCCTCTTTGTTCTCTATGGGATACTTGTTGTCTGTGAGCTTTTTGGGTTCCGTTTTTTGGAGTTCTTGAAAGACAAGAACATAACGCAGCTCAACCTCAACTGGGTGATTGGTTAGTTTGTTTAAGGCCATCAGAGTCCCAGTGCAAAGGGGATGGGGGGTCATACAGTCCAACAGATATAAGATGCATGAAATGAAAGAAGTCAAGAGAAGAGATGCAGCAACTGCATGAGAGGTCTATTTTTACCTATTCAAGTGGGTTACATTTACATCAGTAGCGGCAGTCCTTTTCTTTCGTTGATAGTACAATAATGTTGTTCATCTTTGTGCTGCCATTCTCATTGGAGTGTAGTGGGTAATGGAGTTGGACATGAACTCTCTATGACGAGAGAGTTAGCCAAAAGCCGACGGCGTGTCCGAGTGAGTGATCCACCATGTTTGGAGCAGACCCCTCAACCTCAGAACCGTGTAAAAACGCATAGTGGAACTGGAACATGCCAGCTAAGGTTACCTAGGTGCACTGAGTAATAGTAAGTAGTAAAGACTCTCTAGTCCTGCAGTCTTGGTCAAATGACTTAATGGGTAGGCAAGATATGTTATTGGTGTGAAAATTTCAGTTGTGATATTCGCCTTCACAATCCAACTAACATTTGATCATTAAGAATCTATAGTTGGATTGGAGAGGCAACGGAATGTGGGATTCGGTTTTCGTAACTGTACCTGCCAGACCAGACTTAAAGACAACGTTACCCACCTGCTGCTCATGGAGAAAGACCCTATCAGTCAACTGACCCTCCTCCGCTTCCAAATTACTCTCCATAAAGTTGGAAATGGATCAATTTAATTTCGCACAAGCTCGTGAACCATTTGGATCATGAATCGAGGCATGATGGTTTCATAATCCTTTTGTGTCGATGTTTAGAACTGTACAATAGTTGAAAATTGAAGAAGAGCAGTTCGTTATGTATAAACATGACTTGTCCCGTGCACAAATGAAACATTCCTCCACAATGTACAATTTGAATGAAGTTGGTTTTCTAAGCCAAGTAATTGTATATCTGCGGATTGCACTTATCTCGCTCCAGGTAGTCCCTGTCAATCAAGCTCTCAATTCGCTTCTTGATGTCTGATGGCTTTATAGGGAACTTGAGCTGTGAGGCCAGACAAAAAATCCCTAATTATAAATATATGCAGATAATAAAAACAAAATAACGAATAGCCAAATTGGCCAATTTTCAACCAAAAAAGTATAGAAATGCCTTCTTCCCATACTTGACCGACCAGATGATATTCAATTACCTGCTGGTAAAGTTCAGTTATTAACAAAGTGTGACTGAGAACTTTCCTTGTCTTCATTATCCTGACAATGGCAGCATCAATCTGCCAGAAAGACAACACAATAGCTAATATAAGCATAAATCACGCTATCACAACATACACATTGATACTCCCATGTCGTATACCTGATGTTGACGGTCTGTATACACTCTTTCAGTTGTACTAGTGTTCTCCTCAACTGTTTCCTTCATTTGAATTGCATTAACCTGAAAAGTCATTATTGAACAATCCACGGGAATAAATTCAACTCTCATATTCCACAAATGGAAAATCAGCAGCATGATCCAGAGCTCACACATCTTTAAAATAAAATTGCATTCACCAAAATACATTGGCAATGGTATTTTAAGTCAACAGCTTAGAAGATATTAAGAATACCTTGATACGATAGAGAGGTGCCACTAAACTTTCGTTGAAAGTAAACACGTCATCATCACCAACGTCTTTACCTTTAGGCTCCTGCAATATAAATTTTTTTGAGCCCTGCGAAGATATATCACCCAAAAGCTACTGCAAGCAGGCAATTGTTGCAACACATGCTGAGCAAACTTTACCTTCAGAAGAACACGCACTTTTCCGCACGCAAGGGACTGTAAGGTCCTACGCAGTTCCTTGTCCTCGATCCCGGTGGAATCCTTAATATCTAGAAAACTAAGCTTGTCCGCATCGTTGAACAACATAAGAACAACAGCCTACATATACAACTTACTAACTTCAGTGCACGCCTTGATTATGGTAACATCACTATCTAATGAAAATATAGAGAACATAATTTGCTTGAACAAACAGGTGTAGATACTGACCTGAAAGAGAGATACTGCCAGTTCCTTTTTACCTTTAGGGAAATCAGCTTTGAGTACACAGTGGCCAAGAGAATTCCGCCACATTAACCGCCGACCATTGTACTTGCTGAGGTAAAATTCTTTAAAAATATCCTGGTACAAAAACACAAATAAATAAGACATACAATATCAAACATCTAAGACAGGTTTTATAATTTATATGGACGATGTCGATCTCCATAGATTGTAAAACCTGGTATATGGTCAGCTCATGAGGAAGCTTAACATCCATCGGTGGATATGTTGGCCAATGTCTGTACCAACAGAAACAACAAAATCTGATTTAAAAAGAGAACAAGAAAAAAAGTAATAAGTGAAAGAACTTACCCCGTCGTTAGGACATGAACACTCATTTCAATACCCACAGGCAATTTTGTTCTGGCTTGAGATGACTGTTTGAATGACTCGTTTATCTCTTTAGATAATTCAATGTCCTACACATCATAAATTTAATTTACTGAATTCATAGCGACATTTGATGCAAAAATTATGTTCATGTATTAGTTAGTGGCAAATAAAGCTAACTTAATTTTCGAAACTTTATGATGGCAGTCAATCCACAATCACAAAGATGTTATCAAATATGTCATAATTTACTAAATGATGTTGCTTAATATCAACAAACATACTATCCTGAAACATTGCACCAGAACATGCCAACACCCAACTAACCACTTATGTAGGATAACAAACGAATGTTGAATTCCTGAAGTTCATCAATGGCACTATATCTATCCTTGCCAAATAAGAAAGTGGATTTTAACAAGTACTAATTCTACTACAAAACGTCTTAAGCAGTTAGTTATGAGATGAACCTTGAACATTCCTTCAAGTTTATTGGTAAACTGGCTACCACATTCTGTTTTCAGCTGTGGAAAGGAAATGCAGGGCACGTGTTAGCACCAAAAAAGAGACCAAAAAAGCTCATACAAAGATTAGGCACAAGTGTTTATTACTTTGGATATCATGGATTTCTCAGCATCAATAGAGGCACTCTTTCCAAGCAGAAGTCTCTTAGCAAGATCCTTTTTGTAAAATGCTTCAAAGACATCTTTACCCTTTTCAGAGACATCCGTTACACAAAAGAAGTTGATCAGAAATGAAAAGCAGTGAATAAAAAAATTTCCGAAAAGATAGTTATCGAACAATATAGCCTCGGTCCTCAATAGAAAGAAAAAATAAAAATTTTTTATGAGAAGTAACAAAATCACCTGAATGAACCTGAATAAGACCAGCACCCTATCCAGTATACCCTCAAGCTCCTCTTCAGATACACCTTTGTTCCCAGCACGAAGCTTTTCATCGACAAATTTCGCAATTAATTCAGCAGGTCGGTTCTGGCGCAAACACACTCAAAAACACATCAGATCCATTTAACACTGTAAATTGGTTATTTGAAGAGTCAAGCAAAATACGTGGTTCATTCTCATTTCAGTACATTCAATTCAGTAAAAACATAGTCTTACTTGTCTGATATTGATAAGATGCTCAAATGAGTCTTTGATGGTATTTCCAAAAGCCTCGTTCTTGCAAAAGCTGACCTCCCAAATAGTATCAAGTGAAGATTTGAACTGCAAAAGAAATATAACCATATCCTTGTCTTTCTCTTCGTCCTTAACGACGATTTCACCACTCTTTTTGATGTAATTACTGAGCGCTATTCTTATAGATTCAAGGGAATCCACCCGTGCGAAAAGTGTGTACATCCTCAGCAGATCTTCAATACGCTTTCCGTCCATAAGAAAAGTAAACCCCTGAAATACAGGAATTATAGAGTTAACTCAACAGAGCATATCTGCTGAATAGAGTGAGGACTGAAAGACACAAGTAGACTGCCAACAATAATGCAAAGCACGGCATACACAAGAAAACATACCTTATCAAGAATTCCAGGTATGTGATGTTTCAGAAGTTGCTTTTCTACAGCAGTTATCAGTGGGTTTTTGGTACTCGGGTCAAGATATAGTAAGCATCTTTCTTGTTCCTCATTTAACCTTGTCTGATTAAAATAATGCAGGGTAGAGTTGTAAATCAATGTGCAGAGATGACTTCCACAGTATAATGCTGTGATTTCAGTACCACAAATGTGACACACATAAAAGTACGCACCTCCACATGTTTCAAATAATCCGATACATCTGACTGAAGCAT
The DNA here is from genome assembly GCA_035048345.1 of Echeveria elegans. Classification (NCBI taxonomy): domain Eukaryota; kingdom Viridiplantae; phylum Streptophyta; class Magnoliopsida; order Saxifragales; family Crassulaceae; genus Echeveria; species Echeveria elegans. Next base: position 475,296 of record JAWWMW010001398.1, read on the forward strand.
GTATTTTGCCCCTTCAGATGCATAAAATTCTGAAGAACACTGGAGGAACACCTTTTCAAAGCTCTCTGAGTAGATGCCTAATGCTGTGAACATTTTCAAAAGATGGCTAAGAAGCGTCTTGTCTATAGCTTCACCTAACCTGAGAGTCCAAGTCAAATCATCAATTGTAATCACAGGCGAAACATTCATTACGAGCAAAGCCACATGCTGAAGATAGTCTGAAAAGTAAATGCTATCAAGGACGAATAGGCTTCTGAATATGTTTTTGTCTTAATCGGAACCCCTCGGTAAGTAAAAAAAATTACAGACAGCGTACAGATAATTAGAGTCAAACAACCAATTGGCAGAAACAACCATCACTATGCTTTTATCCAAACAACCCTTGACCGACACTGAAAACTAATTTTAGAAAGACCTATGCAACAGTGCCAATGGGCTCACCTTTCCTGCTCAACAAGTCTCAAAAGACCAGTTACTGTTTTGTTCTCAACTTCTTGAGATATGGAAAGATGTTTTCGAAAGATATATAATCCCATGTCCCAGAGCGACAGAATATTTATACTTTGCTTTACATATGTTCTGTCGAGATAAAGCGCTATGCTGCGAATCAGTAGCATTTGGTCACAAAAGTCCTGCCAAGTTTTCTCAACTAGAGATAAAAATACCACAGGATCTGTGCTCTGGACGGTCAAAGCTTGTATAGCTGTAGATATATGTGCTTCACATTCACTTTTGATACCCTGATAAAGCTTTGCCCCCATTTTATGTGTACAAATATTCTCGACATCCTATAAGAGTTGAATTCATTGTTGGTAGGAATCCATAGAGGAATAATACAAGTCAGAGAGTGGACAGGCAAGATCACCTGATACAGCTTCTCTAAGTCACAGGGATTTGGTTGCTTCAAGAAAATAGCACTAATAGCAGACTTCAACCTCAACCAGGTATCCTCTTCGAAATTTGGAGGCAACTTGGGCTTATCTGAAACAAAGAATCCCGGTAATAAATAGATAAATATTCAGTGAAGCCATCACAAACAAAGCTTCTTGAATCACATGGTCGCAAGATCAGAATCCGACTTAAAATCCAAACAGCTGAAACTGAAACTAACCCTAAACTGAAACAAATAAATGAAGTGACTGAGAATGGAAATAATAAAGTATGGATAACGAAAATGAGACCTGATCGCATCTTAATGACGAATTTCTTCTTATCAGGGTGGGGAGGAATGGCCTTCCTCCTGGCCAAATTGGCAGTCATAGGAGGATGAGCGGCGCGCCCAGAGGAAATGGAGGAGTCAGTGAACATTTGGGAATCAGATTTGAGGGGTTCTTGTGGAGGAGATTCATCTTCAGAAAGAGGTTCGAGGGATGATGACGACATTGGGATGGGCTTGAAACGCTTGGTTGCTGGTGAGTTGGAGTTGGAGATAGAGTTAGGGCCGGTGGTGGATTGGGATTGGGAAGAAGCAGGGCGTTTGAAGGAGTGCGAAGACATCAACGTGGCGGCTTGATCAGGAGGAGGAGCTGCACATCGTCTCGTATCAGTTGGGGACGGAACACCTCCTAAATGGAACCAACCAGAACAACCAAGTGGCGGACGCGGACGGACGACCAAGGCGAAGGGTAGATGCAGCCAGGGCAATCAGCATAAGTGAGCTTTTAGTTTCTGGGCCCGGACTATTCGGCCTACTTTCACTTCTGGGCCGCCGTTCAAGCCCCCATTTATACGTAAGAAATAAAAATAAATAGCGTGCAATTCTTGTAGCATACGAGTTTTTTCATTTTTGTTTAAATTATGTTAACCGCACTGCATCTGACTTTTCACGTTTCTAATTTGTACTATATCAATCATGTAAAATGAAGTTTTATTTTATTTCCGCCTTTTCATAATAATCCTTACTTCGTCTTGTTAGTAACATTGAGAAACAAAATGCATGGAAAGTAAATTGATGGGAGACGGTGTGTAAATATAAGGAAATGAAAATACACTTTTGGAACACCCAAAAAGTAAATGAGACATTGAAAATGAGACAGGGAAAACATTTTTAATTTGAGTATGTCAAAATATGTCATACACTTTCTAAAATGAAATATATATTGCTCTCACGTACATTTCCTCTTTAATCATTATTTCACTTTTATGAGTCCTGCTATTTGTCCGCTTATTTAATGGTCTTAAACCACATCAATATATTTATGAAACAATTTGATATTTCTATGGTGTAGGATCTGTTCTTTTGACTTTAATTTCACGTCAGTTCAGGTCAGGTAAATTCATTTGATAAATATTAATTTATTAAACCACGAATAAACTTCAGAACGATTTCGTAAGCATGAGACATGATCACTACCTAAACAACGTATATCATCTAGTTAACACGGAAAATCTATCAAATGAGTAGCATATTTTGGATTTTCAACTTTCAGCTCAGGTCAATTCAGTTTAGTTTCAGTTCAGTTCAAAAGAACAGACCCGTAATTTTATATTTTTTTTGCATTTAAAGAATTAGGAAGAAACGGACTAAAAAGCGCGGAATTATGAAGAAAATAACAAATTTCGGAGTGTAGTAGCAACATAAATCTTCAAGAGCTCATAACCTTCCCATGCAAGATTTGATTGGAATGAAGTCAAGGTAATTGGAAAGCTGATTGGAAGAATGACAACTTCCGTGAACAAGACAAGAGCAGAAAAATGATTAAGAAAGAAGTCAAAATATAGGGCTGACCGACGGTGATCCAGTTGAACAACACATTGTTAGTAAAATTGAATCGTCCCGGCCAGTACGATTAGTTGAATGGTGATCCAGTCGGTGCTTTGGTCTGATTCAATTGTTGACCCTAACTTGCAATTGACTCGGTCGAAACAGATAAATATCTAATTGGACCCGGCAGTGAACGGGCGGGTCAATAAATTCTCTTTTCCTTTAAAAATCTATATTTGATTCTCTTTTAAAATGGATGAAATAAAATTAGGGGTGACAAATTGGATAGACTAGTTGTATTATTAATAGATTTTAAATAAATTAAATGGTCAAATCCATTTAATACATGTAATTGAATTAAATGATTCAAACAGATTGAATTGAATCCATTGAATCCACTAAATTTTATTAATCCATGATTTTTTTTAATCAAACAGATTACTTTGCCACCTTTAAATAAAATAATCCATATTTATAAAATAATCGAAAAAAAATAAAAAAAAAATTTGGAAAACGACTTACGGGTGGTAAAGTTGGGGCCGTGATACTTGTTTGGGCCAAACATATTAAAGAAAAGAAAGAGGAACGACGCTTTAGTCTCAAACTCAAAGTCGCTACTCGCCTCCTAGATCCGTGAAGTAGCCTCGTCTCGTCTCGCTGCTTCATTTTTTTTTTCTATCGAAAATGCCTCTGAGTGCGACGTTTATCGGAGCGCTGCTGGGTTTGGGCACCCAGATGTATTCCAATTCCCTCCGCAAGCTGCCTTACATGAGGCGTAAGTCCACTCCCCTCAATCTCTTTTGTCTCTCTCTCTCTAACCCAACCCTAATTGTAATTAACATTTGTTCATTTGGTATTTCTGTGTTTTTTAGATCCTTGGGAACATGCCGTGGGGATGGGATTAGGTGTTGTGTTTGTCAATCAGCTTGTTAAATGGGACGATCAGCTCAAGGAAGATCTTGACAAGATGCTCGATAAAGCCAAGGCTGCCAATGAACGCCGATACTTTGGTATCTCTCTCTTTATTTAATCAATTCTTTTATGCTTATCTTAGTAGTAGTGTTCTCCCTTGTTCGTTCACTACCTGTTCGTTTTAATTGCTTCCGCAAAATCAATTACACTAGACCTGTACACCACTAGGACTAGGCTCTCTTAAGCTCATATCCATCTCCATATATTTGTATTCTAATCTTCCTATCTCACAACTGTACTGTTTCAGTTTTATACCATTGAAATTTACTTTCCTGAATTTGATTTTACGCTTTCGTCACAACATAGCCTGTCCAGTACTATTACTTTATTTTATTTGCCATTCATATTATTAGTAACCACGGATGTAATATTTTCGAGTAGTGCCAGCAACATTTTCTTTGGCACTGATAGTAGTAAAAGGAACCCAAAAAAATACAATTGGCCTTTTGAATATAATTAGTTTGAGTACTATTACGAGTATATTTTCATCTAATATCACCGCTGTATCATTTTTTCTAATGTTTAATAAATAAACAGAGCATTTTATTGTTTTGTGGTACTTTTTTTTGTTAGTGTGCACAAGACTTTAGTAGCAGTAGCCATAAGCAACCTTAGGATGGTTGAGGGTTGATGTTTGATACAGCAGTAGAGTTGTGGCGAACATAATGGCGAACTGGTCATAGCGTTTAATATCTATGCCTTTTTTTTGCAGATGATGATGATTAGATCTTCAGCTCTTGCATTGATGTGCACGAGTATAGCATCTTCTCCGAGGAATTATCCCGCAAGTTTGCATACTGGTCTTTTATTTTGTTAATGGTTAAAGTAGGAATAAGCATAGTTCCAATCCAAATTCTACAAAATGCTCAATAACCAAGAAGCAAGATTATTTTTTGTTGTTGTGTGAATGCAAGTCTATGAATATGAAAATTTGGTACTAATTCATGCATTACAATTGGTTTTCCGGAAGTAAAGTAGTGGATTTCTTCATGTAAAACCCAACGCAGATAACCATGGAACCTGTATTTTGTCATGAGAATATCACTAGTTTTTGCTCATTAGTAGCCAATAGTCTGTAGCTGGATAGAGCACGCAGCACGGACAGAGATATTAGGCAACTGGTCAAAAAAAAATCCATCAGGAGTTTGACACAATAAGTACTAGAAACGCTACTGGTATGACTTTGTTAGATTTTTTTTTATATCAGGAAATCAAGTTTGCTTTCGGATTTTGAACTCCGTTTCTGGTTCTATTCAATCCTCTAATGATGCATCTGCTTCGCCGGAATGAAATGATGAATTTAGAATGAAATTCGGTCCATATTCGTCATGTGATTCCATTTCGAACCATTCCAGCGAAATAGACGAAACGTTAAGTGTGCTCAGCCGCTGAGAGAAATCCACCAAGTTGTTATTTGAAGGTGCGGAGAACCGGGAGAAGCTATAGCGAAGTGGATCGTTCATTTTAACGACTTCGACATTTGTGTAATCATTTATATAAGATAATATTAGTAGAGAAAACGACTATATTGCTGCATTTTCCTTCGGATCAAATAAATAGTTAAGAAGAATTGAAAAGTAAAAAAATCTCAAGAAAAATATGATGTTATTAGAAAATTGGTGATTTATATTCGAAGTTGAAAGGTTTACCGGGGTAAAATAAAGGAAGATTATAGTGAGGAAAATAGAGATTTTATTGGTGGAGAGTAAAATTTATGATTGGTCGAGTGAGATAGGACAGTGGATAGATCACAGAACTTGAAGGATTTAAGGAGATATACTTACAAATGACTCATTATCAATGTATAATAGTAAATATTAGAATATGGATGACTAAAATACTCAAAAAATAAGACACATATCCAACTTCTTTATCACCACTCTCCATTCTCATATGTCATTCAACTTTGTCTCATAACAGAGATCTACTTACTCCCTCCGTCCCATAATTTTCTTCCTATTTCCTTTTTTGACGTCCCAAAATTTTCTTCTTATTTTCTAAAATAAAAAGTTTTCTCTCTCACATTTACACTCTCTTTCCAATCTATTCACTTTCTACTCATTCTCTTTCCTACTTTTATCTCACATAACATAAATTTTCTTAAAAACCGTGATAACTACCAAATGGGAAGA
>JAWWMW010001398.1:486366-498657 GCA_035048345.1 Echeveria elegans
GGCATATTTTTGTTTATCAAAAGTGATACTATATGAGTGGATTTTATTTATTTGTTTAATAAAGTTTTGAAGTTTTTTAAGTTTTTTTGATATTTTATTTTGATTTTTAAAAATTAACTAAAGCGATTACATGTTTTTTTGTTAACAGAATGCTTATAATACCCTTTATCTATAATTTTTGTTTATAATACCATTTATCTGCAAACGGAGGTATTATAATACCCTTTTACTGCATTTTACCCTTAGTGTAATCGTGTTTCTTTCTAATGGTCAAACAGTTTTATCCAGTACTCTGGAGATTATGTCCTGGGTAGTGATTTAATTTTAAAAGAAGTTCTATTCGTATCAAGTTTCAACTGCAGTATTAGGAATTTTGGTTAGTCGGTTTCTATATGGATTGATGGATGAACCAACTAATCTCTTAACATAATTGGCCAATAAGAAAACGGATTTCATAATCCATCAATGTTTAAATGAATATAAATAGATTTTAAACAAAAAAAAACTTAATGGATTTTGTCAATCCATTTAGCTAAATGAATACATTTGACAGCTATAGACATGATTACTACCTAAACAAGTAAACAACATATATCATCTAGTTAATACGGAAAATTTATCAAATGAGTAGCATATTTTAAAATTTTAATTTCAGTTCAGGTCAGATCAGTTCAGCTCAAAAGAATACACCCTTTGTATTGAGTGTTTAATAAGCCTTCTTAGAGCATCTCCAGCAGTTTGTAAACTGGGCTTGATTTGCAAAAATGGCAGACGTGGCATAAAAATGGCTGACATGGCACTCAACATTTACAAACTTTGATTTGAGTAGATAAATATAGAAACCTATTGTTCATGTCTCTATTCTTGCTTCTTGTCCTTATTCCCTTCATATCTGCTCATCCCTCTATCTGTTCACTCGAGTATTCATGGTCGTGGTTCTGATTTGGTCTAAGGAAACAAAATTATTCATGGTCATGATTCAGATTTGGGGTGGTGGGTGGCGGTGGTGAATAGATTTGGAGAGTGGGTGGTGATAAAAAGATTTGATATTAAAGTTGAGTATACAAACCCAATTTTGTTTACGTACCCAAAAAAAGAGAAGCCTTCTTAATCATCAATTAAATTCGTTAATTAACCACCACTACTTCCGCCACGTCATCCCCCGTGCAGCTCACGTGCCGTCCATCCAACCGTGGCCACAATCGCCAGAAGAAAGAGAGCGAGACGTCTCAACCTCGAAGAAGCTTCCTCCGTTTCGCACCACAAACAATTAAAACGAAACCCTAACCTTAGAAATCATCACGAAAATCGAAAATCTGATCGCAACCAGATTCCGTCCGCTGCATGTCAAAACAGCGCGTTTTTCCGACGCGATTTGAGGACGGAAATGGCGAAGTTAGCGGACAAGTTTCCGAAGAGATTGATGGAGGAGGTGCATAGATGGGGAGGACTGAAACAGACGGGAGTGAGTTTGAGGTATATGATGGAGTTTGGAGCCAAGCCGACAGAGAGGAATTTGTTGATTTCTGCGCAGTTTTTGCACAAGGAGTTAGCGATTAGGATCGCTAGGAGAGCTGTTGAGTTGGAGAGTTTGCCTTATGGCTTGTCTGAGAAGCCTGCTGTTCTTCAGGTATATCGGCTTTTTGAATTTGATTGTGGGATTCCTTGATTTAGGGTTAGGATTTCACTTCCGGATTTATCACTCCTGATCTCCCTTTTAGGGGGAAAATTATAGAAAATAAGAATATGCCTAGTTTATGCATTAATCCAGTTCACCTAATTTTGGGATACCAGACTAGCTGTCTTGTCCAGGACATTAATAGATTGTGATGCCTTGTTTTATGTAGTGTGATTTTTGGAACTAACTGCGAGATTTATAAGTGTTTGTGGAATAGCTATGGCAGTATTTTGGAACTATTGGGTTATGTACCAACTACCAATATCGTGAAGTAACTGTTTACTTATGTTGTAGCAAACTGTACAAACTTTTTTATTTTTTTTCTTTATTTTCCTCCTTTGAATGAATTGTGGTTGTTATCCTGCTGCTCTGGGCTGCTGTTTGTTTTGGATTTTTTTGTTACTAAGTTCTCAAGAAATTGTTAGTTTTAGACTTATTCATGGGTTTCCTTCGGGGGTTTTGTAACTCTAGGTGCGAGATTGGTATGTGGATTCATTCCGTGATCTACGTTCCTTCCCTGACATCAAAGATACTAATGATGAGAAGGAGTTCACAAAGATGATAAAAATGGTTAAGGTGAGGCACAACAATGTGGTACCTATGATGGCTTTAGGTGTTCAGCAGTTGAAAAAAGGGTTGGGTCGTAAGACTTCTTATGAAGATCTGTATGAAATTCATGAGTTTCTGGATCGTTTCTACATGTCAAGAATTGGGATTCGTATGCTCATTGGTTAGTGTATATTAATTATGTCTCATTTATGGATGGAATAAATACCTCTATTTGATTCTCCATATAATAACATTTCAATGTCAATTTTCATGTAACTAGGTCAGCATGTGGCTTTGCATGATCCAAATCTTCCTCCAAATTGTGTTGGTTATATTGACACTAAAATGTCTCCTGTTGAGGTGGCACGTAATGCTAGTGAAGATGCACGATCTGTCTGTGCACGTGAATATGGCAGTGCACCAGAAGTCAAAATTTTTGGAGATCCGAATTTCACCTTCCCGTAAGTTATTTTCAAGTTATTCTGTACTTTTACTTTGTAACTGTTTTATTTTCTATATTATCATACTTATTTTCTGTAAGTGACCACAGAAACTATTGGACTTAGTAGGACAATAGTCACTTTTGTGCATCACGGCATAATTCTTTTTAGGTACGTCCCAACACATTTGCATCTGATGGTCTTCGAGCTTGTTAAGAACTCTTTACGTGCGGTGAAAGAACACTATATGGAATCAGATAAAGTAGAACCTCCTATTCGAATTATAGTGGCTGATGGAATTGAGGATGTTACCATCAAGGTTTAGTTTTTTGATAGCTTTACGATTCTAAATATAGCATGTATATTTAGTCTTTCTACCCTCAGCTGTAATGTTGGAAGCACAAATTTAAATGTTCTATTTGGCTCCTTGTCATTGCAGGTCTCAGATGAAGGCGGTGGAATACCCAGAAGCGGTCTTCCCAAAATTTTCACTTATCTGTACAGCACTGCAAAAAATCCACTTGATGAACATCCAGATCTTGGAACGTCTGATATGGCAACACTGGCAGGGTATGGATATGGGCTGCCAATAAGTCGTTTGTATGCTCGATACTTTGGAGGTGACCTACAAATAATCTCCATGGAAGGATATGGTGAGTTACAGCAAATGCGTTCGGTTTTTTTATTGCTCAACTCCTCAACCCTTCATTTCTGTCACAAGTAGTTACAGTATAAAGTGATAGTTTGTTCTGATACCAAGGCTTATATTGAGGTTTTTGTTTCTCCACCGCATCACTAAAACTGTGCTATCTACAAGCAGTCAATTCAAACCTTTGAATTCAAGCATCAAAGAAACATCTGATGGGTGGAATACTTTTTTCTTTTGATAAACAAAAGGTTTATCCATTATGAATTAGAAGTTTGTTGTATTATTTGCGTGGAACTTATCACATGAATCGGTGAACATTTCAACACTAAAGGTGGGCAGGGACAGTTCACCAGACCACGGATATGCTCACATTAGGTCAGGAATTCTGCATATACGTTTTGGTAGCTGTTTCACTAATATAGAGTGCTTGTTGGTTGTTTAATTGTGTTAGTCTGTGGATTGATGGCCTGAGCACAGTGGAAATTATTCTCCCTCATTGTTTCACATTGAATTTTGGACAGTTGGTTGCTCGGAAACTTGCAAGTCCTTAAATTATAGGCTCTGACAGATATGAAAATTGTTTTAACAGGTACTGATGCATATCTTCATTTGTCTCGCCTGGGTGATTCAGAAGAGCCTCTCCCATAGATGTCAAATGATGAAGCCTGAACGCCCGTCATAATGTGGATACACTTCCTAGGGTGCAGTTGTGCAGGTGCTGGTCAGTCTGTCAGATGCCAATAGTTATATTTGTCTTTTCAAAAATTGGTTCATTTGTTGATATGTATGACTATTAACCTCAACGGTTGTGGCCGTGGCTGGTTGCTCTCAAGAATGCCAAAAGTTGAATACTACATACATAAATCAGGTTCTGATATCCGCTGATAATGAGCTCTTGAGAGTCTCCCACACTTGGCTACTTGTAAACTTCAGCCGCTGAACTGTATGAATACTAGCCGATGCAATCATGCAAATATTTTTTTCAGGCATCATATGGCGATCAATCTTATTGAAAGCTCGTTAAACTATACTATACACCCGATTTGTGCAAAGGCAGAGCCTTTGACTTGTTGCAAGCGACTCTGGGAAGACAGATATTGTGAAGCAAAAAAAACAAGCTTACCTGTGTCTAAAGCTCTTCGACACACATACAGCAGTGGATAAATAATCTTCCCCAAAGCTAGAGCAATGCAGCATTGCAGCTTACCAATAATCCTTGCACGAACATTCCCATGTAGGAATTGATGGAAGCGTCTTCTGTCCCAGACAATGATCTCCATCATAGACAACAGAAATGAGTTTGGCTGCCTTTATGGCATTCTGGCCAAACACGCAGATTCTTTGTAACTCGGAGAACTTGTCCAGGCTTTGAATGCCTTAACCCGTATGCGATGGCCAGCTTCTCACTGTGATAGTATAATGGCCTCTCCTTCTCCTCGTCATCTAGGTCATGAAGCACTTCATCTGTGTCAGGCTTGTACCCTAGGACTCTTATACGTTCCAGTACTTCATGGACCTTTGAGTATATTATATCAGACTCCAGATGTGTGTGTTCCACCAGCTATGAACTCGCTAACTATGCTGTTAAGCTCAATCATGGATGAGCCAGGAGGTTTCTGTACCTCTCTGATACTCATCAAGATTTCTGACACTGGCAACATCTCCCCAACGGCCAGCATTTGCATTTTAAGTTTGCTAGCAGAACATACCGTCCTCTGTTTTCAGGTTCTAGTTCAATTAGCTTGTGTCCGATGTCTTCTCCCAGCTGAACGTTTCCATGTAGTCTCCAAGCTCCAAGGAGAGCTCCTAAAACACTTGCATCACGACCTCGACCTACAGATTGATGCTTAACATCCCTGCCCGGCCAAGCAAATCAACCATGCAGCCATAGTGTTCTGATTTAAGCTGGATACCTTAACTTCGAACATGTAGTGGAAGTAAAACTGACCTTGTTCAACCAGACCAGAGTGAGCACATGCATTCAGAAGATTCACAAATGTAATGTTGTCTGGTACTATTTTCTTCATCTCCATCTCCGTAAACAGCTCAACAGCAGCGTCACCCTGTCCATGCATTGCCAGCCCTCCAATCATACTGTTCCAAGAAGATTCCGAAATCGCCTTTAGAGGCAGGGGGTAAAAAATTCAAATGCTTTCTCCAAGCAACCACACATGCAGTACATGTCTATTATAGCAGCTGCAAGCTTCGAGTCTGCTTCAAATCCCGGCATGCTCAACTTTTTTATGAACCCACTCGCCAAAGTCCCCAAGGCTCCTAAACTAGAGCAAGCTGATAACATGGTGGTTGCCATTAGTTTATCCAAAGCTACTTTCTCCGCTTGCAACTTTCGGAAGAGGGCAACGGACTCCTGAAATCTGTTGCTCTGGACATAAGCAGCCAGCATAGCATTGCAAGCAGCAGGGTTCAAATTCTTGTCATCCATCAGCTGGAAGGCCTCATAAGCATCATCCACCTGCCCCATTTTAGAATACCCTAAAATTATCGTAGTCCATGACATTGCATTTGGCTGTATCATCTGATCAAATACCTTACGGGCCTCCCGCAAGTGCTGGAGCTTCACATACACCTGAATAAGATTGTTCGAGAAATACACATCCAAACAGAACCCAAATTTAACAACATGACAGTGGACTTCCCTACATACCATTACAACCAACAAAATCACAACAAGCTTTGACGAGTATAAGGAAAGTGAAACTATTGGGACAAACCAAGTTCTCCAGCATCACCAAATACAGTCCAATACAACCCCTAACGCATCAAACCTTTCATAATCATATAAGAGATAAGCCCGTCGGGACGACGAGACCGCGACATGAACATATGTTTTTTTATATTTCCGTTTGATTCTCCATATTGTTCTCTAGTTTTATTTTTATTTATTTTTTAAGGTATTTTTATTCTGATGTCTTCATTCGATTCCACTCAAATATCTCGATGCATTCCACACAATTTCAAAATTTTAATTTGTACATATGAATTTCTATTTTTTAAATTTTTAATATTTTTGTCTTATTCCTTTTTTGTCTTATTAACTTTTTGTCTTATTCTCCAACTCTTTTAGTAACGAAATTAGAAATTTTAGCGACGAAAATATGTGTGTTGTGGACATGAATTCTATTATATATATAGATATATCTTACGACTTTACACCACTTAAGTTCAATCTAGAACTGAAAATGCACTAGAATCAGAAAGAGAGAATGCAAGTACACTGAACGAAATTAACAGATTCAAACAGTCTTTCAATCTTCCATTGACAATCTCTTCAAACTGACTCATATCCTAATCAACTAACAACAATTCACACTGTAACGCTACTAGCCCATAGACGATGCAAAGCCCTCTCCTCTTGAAAGGTAATCTCACCCGAGCATTTCAAATTGCACATGTAGAAAAAGGTTCATATATTCAGATTCTAATTGTTTTTTCATTGGGCATCTAACACTCCTGCTCATTGAACTTATGATACTTCTAACAACTACACGCGCATTATGACTATAGACAGTTCAAAAACCAATATACCTTATTAAATCTATTTTCTCTGAAAACTGGATGGAAAGAAAGTATAACTAAAACTTATTGAAAATTAATTTTCTCCATAAAAGACGATCAATCGTTTTTACTTACGCTCCGTTTGGTTATAAGAAAAATGGAGTTTTGGAGAAAAAAAAAGTAGCGGGTAATAAAGGTGTATATATGGTTACTCAAAGAAAAATAAAGATTTAACGCTAGAACTTTCTTTAAACTTTTCTTATAGTTTTCCATGAGAAAGTTTAGTCATAATTTTTTGATAAATTTAGTCATAATTTTTTGAATTTAAATAACATTTTTGTAATTTTTAAATAAAATACTAGGGGAATTCAAAATTTATGAACTAATTCATAAAAAAAAACTCAAAAAAAAATTATGAACAAGTTCATAAAAAAAGTATAAAATAGTCACCCGTTTGGTTATTTTTTTAGTAAAATTTCAAAATATTTAAAATATACTTGTTTTGATGAATTTAATTATATATTTTTTAGGTGAAGTTTGAATGTTTTTGAGTGTTTATGATATTTTTTATGAACTTTTATTTGATAATATCAATACTTTTAATATTATAGATGACAATGAATGATTTTTTTATAAAATGATATTTTAAAAATTGAGTTTAGATAATATTTAATTTTACGAATGATTTATGATAAATTCATATATTATGAGGATCCTTCCCCTCTTTTTATTTTTTCTTTACTACTGGATGGGCCTAGCGGGTGTTTAAGCGGCCTTCATTTGATGCTGTCCAATACATTAGCATTTATTGTGTGTATATATCCCAAACATTTTCAAATTTGCAGTAGCGAAGCGAAGCTAAGCGATGGTGCTCCCTTCGGCGTTCCGTGAACGGTTTGAGTTGATAGAGGAAACGAGGAATCAACGCCTCAATCTTCTTCAGGTACTTTCTTCGCTCTTAACGTATTTGCCGTTGACATTTGGTTGATTTTTTGACTCCGGTGTAATTTCAGGCGGAGAAGGAGGTGAACGAGAGAAAGAAGGCCGAGTTAGCGTCCAGAGTGGATAAATTGAGGAATATGGAGCAGAAGTGCTTGGTACTACAGCAGAATATTGTGTCGCGGAAATGTAAGGTTTTGTTTCTCAAATCAGAAATTGTTAAACTAGATGCGAGATATGAAGAGCTGATGAAACAAATCAGGTATTGTTTTTTTTGTTTGTTCTACTTCTATGTGGAAATTTGTGGTTTCTGTTGAGGATTTTGCGTAGTCATTGTGATTTTGATTTTTAGGGTTTTGATGGAGGAGGTGAGTATGCTGGAGGAGACACAGAAGGAAAAGGAACGCTTCTATGATTTGAAGATGTTGGAGATCAATCAGTTTACTGAAAGTGTTGAAAAGTATTCAAATGATTGTAGAAAACGTATAAATGCATTGAGCGAAGGGATCGTTCAGGTACAACAGTAGTTTCCTGTTATTAGTAAATTAAAAGATGGTATGCATAATCTTAGCTTAATGGATATTTTATGTGTGTCTGAGTGTACATGACAGGCAAGTCTAGTAGCATAAAGTTATTTTGGTCGGTCAGTATGTATCGCTAAAGAGCAATGCTATGCACACCGATTTCTCGGTGTGTACAAATGAAAATCTTCTTGAATCTATCATTTTACTGTCAAATATGGAATATAGCATGCTATGGTAGTTAATTAAGGGATGGGTGTGTTTGTCTATTGGCCATGGAGTAAGCACCGCGTCGGTGCTTTTAGCATTTTTGATAGCTAAAGGACTAGTTGAAATGCATTACTCTTTATGGTGCGAATTATTTCTGGTTGATATGTGTTACTTTATGAATGGTGACTGTTTGGTCTCAAGATAAACTAAACAGCATCGAGTATGCGAAATATTGTGTAAACTCTCCAACATTATCATTGAGTAAAGCAAGCAATGGCATTATTGAGAGCTAGTAAAACAAATTATAATTTTGAGGAGGGTAGCAGATTTCTTACCTCGTGTTGTGTCATTTGATTAGCACAGCTGAAGGCAAAATTTGTGACATTTCAAGGGGATAATGCATATATGTTCAATTCAGAGATAGCTGAAGCTGAGATTAATAAGGCAGAGCTGTTATGCTTGAAGCAGCATCTCGATAAAAGCTTGGCTTCTAATCACCAAATAAGAGCTCAACTGCAAAAGCAGCTTCAAAGCATATTGACTATACAAAGTCAAGATAGAGGAAAGATATCCGATTGCATTTATATCGAGAACAAATAAAAAAGTTACACTAGATCGGTTAGTCAAAATAAGCTTTCCTGTTTTTAGTTTTGTATGGAGCTGTATTGTTTGCTGCACTTGTAAATTTACTTATACTCTTCGAATAGAGTAATTGTTTTTTGTTGGGATATATGTGTCGGTGTTTCACACATGCCAAGCTTATACTTTTTCTAGTTACTTGTCTAAATCATCTTTTGGTTGATCATACTGCAGCAATGCGAACCGGTCATCATAATATCATTACCATCCGATGGACTAGAAGATCTAGGCATGTTACCACATTTTGGAAGCCTTGTTAAATAGTCTTATAATGGGAGAAAACATATTATTTGAAATAACAAAGGTCTGAAGCAGGTTATGCCAACTCTCTCCAAGTTAGTTACTTCATTTATGTTTCCTATGGTTTGATTGTAACACAGTCACAAGGATCCATCCCTTTATTATTATTCATGGATGTTTGAAGCTGTACCTGATTGATCTATGGTCCAAGTTTCATTGAACTTCTATTCGAAAGCATAAAACCAATAAATTTAAAGTTACATAATTGTTTCATTGACCGAGCTATGGCATAATGTTCTCAGGTTTGCGCTTCCAAAGAAAAATATGGGACAGATGGCAATTTGCTGCTGTACTTCATCCCTTCATCTTGCGGCCAATCAAGTGAAAATGTTGTGAGCAGAAGAAAACAAGGTTTGGCATTCTTGAATTAGTAATAAAGAAAGCTCATATGATCTGCATCATAACAAAACATGCCATTGAAATGGGACCATATGCCCCCACAACTTATTTCAAACAGCATGACCATTGTCAATATAACTAATCATTGTAAACTGAAACACATTTAGTGGCGGAGAATCACTGAAAATAGTATTCATCATATTTGGAAATGGACGGTGGCAACTTCTAAAAGATTAATTAATCGGACTATGACTGATGTATTTTTACAATTGAACCTCAAATTTTTAGTTTCTTGCAAGTCTTCATGGGTTGATTATCAAATGGTGAAGTGATTAAAGATAAAAGGGAGGAAATCTATCTTTAATTAGACCACCCAAGCTCTTTAGATTAAGTCGATGTTCTGTTATGTGCCATAGGCAACTCACTAGGGCTTGTCTGGCCAAGAATTTACATGTTCTGCTTGATAAGTATGTATAAAGTTGATGATGCCTGTCATCAAAACATGGTCTTATTTTCTGTTGCATATTATAAGATAACTATGGTGTCATAATAAAACTGGCAAAATTCATTTCATATAGCTCACTGGCTCCCTGTCTGTCACATGTTGTCTTAAGAACTACCTTTAGAAAATAACTTTAAATGCATTGTATAAAATATTTGTATCTCAGTTTTGGAATAAATGTTTGCTGATATCAGTTCAAAGATGCCGTTGGTATCTTCTGAAAAATCTGCAGCCTGTTATCAGCCAACCTGGATTGGAATGCAGACATTTTATATTCACATCGTGTAAAATCCTTGTACAGACTTTCTTCTCCGTCATCCATTAGTGAACATATAGGTGCAATCTTTTCACTTAAAGGTGGCCCTGCAAAGTGTATCATTGACAGTCTTGAGTCTCTCCCGTCTGCCAACACTCGATGCTTAATATTCTTGAACCTTCCATTTGTTAGAACCTAACCAAACCAAAGGACGAGAGAGTAAGAATTGATGAATACATGTGACATGAAAACACGAAAAATGTAAGAAATCCCTTTCATTGATTTCATGGATCACCTACTTATACCTTCCAAGGTATTTGGATTTCTTTGACATGAAAATTATAGATTCCAGCTAATGGGTCGAACTGGAATGGCTCGTAAACATTTCTAATAGAGTTCACCTTATAGAAATGCATGATTCTGAAGCGCTTGGCTTAAGAAAAGTTATTGCGTACACATAAGATAGTACTTAGTTTGTAAATCTTCTGAGTGATTTCTTTGTAGTAAAATCATGCAGTCTTAGATATTTTAACCTCTGAATAAAGAAAATTTAAGCTCCTTTTACTTTATTTCACAATACCTGCAAGGTGTCCATGTTCCATCTATTCCGGAAATCTGAAGTCCTGATGTATTATTAGATCTTAAAACTGATATTATCTGAGGGTCTGTATGCTCTCCAAACCCGATCATTTTCATACTGCATAAACCTTTGAGCTGGCCGTCGCATGGTGGGTATTGGTTTATCCTGAAAACTGAGTCATTCTTTTCATCCTTCAACATTTTGCTGAGCTCATTCTTTGATTCGAGTTTCAGCCCTTCCGCTATCAGTTCCAAACATCTTAACTTCCTTTACATAAACTTCCACTAGTTTCCTACTTGCCAGGACATAAAGCTGAATTAGCCAGCCACTGATAAAACAACACAGAATAAATGAAAAAGTTGTAGTTCAGATAAGTGTGCGTCATCTGAGAGGTTATTTGCGCTTCGTTCAGAAAAGCGCTCGCCTCGATCGTTTTTTCGCCGGCGCCTGCAATGTTTTTAAATTAATTGTGTTTGACTTTGATACTACACCACAGTTTTTTTTTTTTTTTTTTGATGATGTACACCACAGTTTTAATTGCAAGTAACAATTGTTAATATTTGGGCCAAGCCCACAAACCGATTGTGGGTAGCAGTAGCACACGTTTTATTTTAAGGTTAATTAAAGAAAAATATCTGTATCTAGAGGTGTCAAACGGGCGGTAATGGGCTATTAATGGGCGGGTACTATTGGACAACGAGCAAATGGGTAAAAATTTCATTTAGCCTATTAACACTAATGAGATTAAACGACGGGCTCTTAATGGGCAACGGACTATTAACGGGCGGACTATTAATGGGCGGGCTCTTGATTAGTAATGTTTAATTACTAATTCGATTGTTTCATATATCTTCATATTTGATTTATATTGTGTTCTTTTTTATGTTTATGTCTGATCGTTTCATGTCTCTAGTTTTACTCTAAAGTTATTCTTTTTTTTATATATAAAGTTATTATTCTTTCAATTACTAGAGTGTAGCGAATTTATCGTATGAACTAAAACAAAGTTGATAACCTAAGCTATGCTTCTTCTGTACTATTTTCCAACTTTATTATTATTGATGATTCTAATCCAATAAATTTCATCCGTAGATGTCATCACCAATCTCTTCTGGAACCGAGCTTAGTGAGTAAATTTGACCTTTATTAAAAGCAATGATATCAGGGGTGTGA
>JAWWMW010001400.1:0-12267 GCA_035048345.1 Echeveria elegans
CTGGGACGTAGGATGAATCAAATGAATGGACATGATCTTTTTATACTTTTTATTTTAAACACCCCTTTTTATTTGATTCACTCCCTTTGACCGATAAAAAAATATAATTTGACATATTATACAGGTGATCAAATGCAAATAACCCTAAAAACATTCAACATTAGTTTCGCTATATAGATTTTTTAAACACATTTTGCATTAATTTTACAATTGAGAGTGTTCATTTATAACACTTTTCTAGTAAACATATACGTCAAGAACATTAAATTAGTGCTCTAAATTAATAGAGTTCATTCAAAAAACACTTTCTACTTTTTTTGTTTAATTGTAAAACACTTATTACATATATAGAAAGCGCTTCATAATAAATGCTATATATTTGTATGTTTTTTTATAAGTGGATACAAGTAGTACATGATCATCCTAGTGTGTATCAAGTACATTAACATCTTTTTATAGCCCAGACCTTCTAGCGGCACCTCCACTCACGTGTTAGATCGACATCCACGCCATCAAACAAGGGCACAAGCTCTTTTAGGCGGAACCTCCTCAACGACAATATCTCCTATAATAATTTGGTAAGGGAGCAATATTTTTATTCACTTTTTGGTACAAACAATTAACAACACATTTAAATAGATATTCTATAATAGTATCGCTATGCGAGTGTTTTTACAATTCGCTATGTATTAGTTTGACAATGAAGAACTATTTAACACTTTCTTTATTATTCATGCAATATAAAAAGTAAACAACCATTTTCTTTTCTCTGTTCACACAATATCCCTTTTTTTTTCTCATTTTCTAGTCCAATTTAACGGCGTGTGACACACAAGCCTAAGATTTTCGTCTAATTAACTAGATGTGTGACACCACTCAATGTTAAAAAAGATGAAAAAGTGAAAATGAGTGGTTTTGAGTGAACGACGTAAAAACAAAAATGGTTTACTGAAAAGTCCAAAAATAAGGGCGAGTCTGTGAAAAATAACCTAAGATCGAGGTGATTTTCTGTAATTACTCCAAATAAATATAACTCTAAAATCCTATGTGAGTAGCAATATACTCTGAGAGCAATACATGCAGAATGCAGCGCACGGGCACACTCAAATCAATATTCCAATACAAAACATCCTACATGACTTGCATATCAATTGAAAATATTCCTTCATATACTTGAGCCTATGTGACGCAAACTCGTCTCTTATCTCATCGAGCTTCTTGACTCATATTATCTCTGCTAGTAAGAAAATACGGCATATGCAAATCATCAGAAAATAAAATATCATTAAAGTTAACAATCCATTATATATATACAAACAATTGCTCGGGTGGACCACGCATGATCAGCCGTTCGATCGACCCACATGTCCATCAATTCTAGCCATGCTTTATTCATTTATCTCTCTCCTCACGGGGAGAGGTATAAGTGGCTTATTTGAGGGCAGTTTTGGAATCTTTCATTTTCTGTCCATGCCCGCTCATCTTCTTGCCACTGAAGTTCACCATCTCCTCTCCACTATGTCACTGACAAACATATTTTTAAACTTATATAGTAGTCGAATTTTGTTTCAGGAGTTAAGTTTATGCACTAGTGATTCAGTGTAGGAGTGGCAAAATGGATTGACTAGTTAGATTATTAATGAATTAAATGGTCCAATCCATTTAATACATGTAATTGGATTAAATGGTCCAAATAGATTGAGTTGAATCCAATCCATTTAATACCTCAATTTTCCTTAATTACTAACATTATTCCACCATTACAAGCAATATCAATAATTAATAATACATAACGAACAAGTCTTTTCAAATATTGTAACTCTTCCACTACGTTCATGCTATCACTCATGATTATCGATGTCGTAATTAGCATTCACCTACGTACTATCATGTATAGCTACCGTACTTAGTGTCAATTTTACATTAATCCGATTAATCCCCTCAAGTCATTGCTAATCTTAGATTTTAACCTAGATAGTTCTTGAAATCGGACATCCCAAGCAATGCTAACAAATAAACATGAACATATGAGAATAATAACATGTAGAATTGAATAAAATAGTATAACAAACATAACAAATTATTCATTCATCGCACGAATTGAGTTTGGATACAACACAAGATCCGCATTCACTACTCATTGTAATATGACACAAGAATAACGAATTGAAAGGAAATAAGAATGAAATAACCAACTTTCTGGATGAAGTTCTTGACGCGCCTCGCTTTCATCTTCCTTCTTCTCCTCCCAAAACTGGTATTTTTTCGTCCCCCTCTTCATTTCCATCTCATTCCATATATACTAGGGTTTAAGTTGAGCCTGAAGTAGACAAAACGTCGCTGACGTCAACATGTTTGGCGCGGATGGTTCACAAATAGGCTGGCGCGGATGGATTGCAATTAGGAACAGTACTTGTTCTTCATCCGTGCCTAGTTATTCCTTCTTCACCCGTGAAAGTTTCTGTTTGTTGATGCCACTGACTGTTCTTTCGGCCTTCTTAACATCTGAATCAGTCCTCAAGGTCAACATGAAAGTTGTAGGATTTTGAGTCAGCTTTCCAACACTTTTTATTTCGTCTCAATCGAATAATGGCTGCTTGCTCTGAAAGCTTTCGAAGCTCAAAAGGTCCTGAAATACGACGAAATTGCTCATTTCGCTTCCAATGATAACCAAAATCTCTAATTAAAGATAAATAACCTGAAACACTAGATAAAGGAGTGAAATAAAAATATATGTTTGGAAAAATGACTTGAATTCATTAATAATTAAGCGAATAATAAGTCAAGAAATTGATTTATCAGTCACCCATCATCATCTATTTCTCCCCAACCAAATTTCAAACCCATCACTTTTGAGATCACCAACAATCTAAATCATAAACCGTTATATTTTAAAAAACCCTAAATTAAAACTTGGGATGGTTGTGAGCTTAAATCAATCTCCCGAAAGGTGCTCTTGAGCTTCAACCAATCTCTCGAAAGGTTAAAAACCTCTTAATCCTTTTGTGTGCAAGCTCCGAACAAACTTTTGCAACTATGTTTGTCTTCTTCTTGCATGTGATTGAAATCCGAATGATTGTGCTTAGCTTATGACTTTGATGATCAAAGGCTTTTGGCTAGCTCTCTGTTTATAAGAGCTTGTGTTGCCAAATCTAGACCGGTTAGGAAAAGAACTTCATTACAAATAGCTCCGGTTTTAGTTTACAAAAACTATTTGGTCCTTTAATTCCAAATATATGTGTCTTCTTTGATTTTCTATTCCAGCTCGAACTCGTCGTCCTCTCTCCGACTCGTTCTTTTTCTCAAAACAACTAGTTTTCAAATCTAGTATTAGATATACTTTGCTCATTTAGGAAATCTTGTATCTTCATTAACTTCTGCACGTCGGCTCTGTAGAGACTTCTGTAGAATCACTTTAGCGATCTTCTGGTAGTTGTCCGAATTATGTCATCTTCAGTCCATCGGAACAACAACGAGACAAGATCAAAATTAGCATTATATAAAATATATACAAATACAAATTCGACAGTAACACGAAGAGAGGAGTACAAAACTGTAATTACTTGGATCTGTTTGCTATGTTAGAGGTTATAGTCACGATAAGATGTTCTGGCTGATCAGTTCGGAATTTTGTGAAGAGAAATGGTGCATATTTAAGGTTGCCGGTGAAGGTTTGGGTCATATTAATACTTCATCTTCATAAGTTGATTACGTAATCATTCTAAATGGAGAGACTCCATACTCAATCATGGCTTTTGCTTGTTTTTTATCTTTATTTCTTTTAGTAAGATTTGTCTCTATGAGACTCCATACACAAAACTTGACATTATACTACAAGATAAGATAGGCGGATAAGTAAAAAATCACATATATCTAAGCCCAAAATGAGCAAGTCAAGGTCACCAGAATCAATGATCAAACCTAAGTTTTATTTAATTGACTGGTGTCTACTAGACTTGGTTCTAAGTATGCTTCACAGATTGATAAAATATGTGATAAATCATTGATAACATTGACAAAAATTCACTGGAATTCACATTCATACAAGCTACTTAAATATCAATTCCAGATCATATAAGTCATAATGGCAACTCATAGCGACATATGAACAGTAGAATTGCTTGTAGTATAAACAGTCATTCGAACAATGCTAGTGATCCTAATTAACATGCAATATGACCAAACTACATGATATGACGTGCGATATGAACATATATACACCACTCCACACTTAAAAATGAGCTTAGTCCCTACGCGAAAAGATATAAGAAAAGGAACAAAGGGACTTCTCTGAATTGGTGTGCTATGTCCATGTGACCGCATGCATTGCGTGAGGGTGAGCTTCGGCTGGTCAATGCTTTAGCGCAGATAAAGAACAAGTAGCCGACACTATCAAAGCATTATTCCTTAACCATCTGCGCCAGGCTATTCCTCAATGATCCGCAAAACTCTCTATTTGTGAGGCCTCCGAACCATCAATCAGAAATTTCCAGCTCGTCATTCTTTACTCTCCACTTTCATAGATGAATCTGATAATAAAAATAAAGGCACAAAAAGTTAAAGATAAAGAAGAACTTACAGCGTGCTACTTCCCTAAAAGACCTAATTTAACGTCTTGGCGAGATCAAAGAGGTCTAGAATATAATCACTCCTCTAAAATCCTTTGCTGGGATCCCTTTAAAGGAGGTAGAGGTCCCTCGACGTCAGTATAATAATGCTTTGCGAGCTTCCGTTTCACTTTAAAAATGCCCCATTGCCATCGTTAACGATAATGTGCCCATCGTTAAAAACTTTCGTTACCTCAAACGGTTCGGACCAACACGATTTGAGCTTTCCCAAAAATAACTTTTGCCTAGCATTGAGCAAAAGTATACAATCTCCCACGTGAAACTCTCTACGAACAATCTATTTGTCGTGTCATTTCTTGACGCACTCCTTTTAGATTCGCGCATTGTAATAAGAATCCAATCAGATTTCATCTAGCTCGTTTAGTTGGAGAAGGCGCTTCTCGCTGGCCGTCATCATATCAAAATTTTAAGCTTTCACAGCCCAAATTGGTTTGTGCTCAAACTCAACCGGGAGGTGGCATTATTTGTCGTACACAAGTCAAAAGTCGACATTCCAATAGGAATCTTTAAAACAATCTGGTAAGCCAATAATGAGTCATTTAATTAGGCGTCCAATCCTTCCGTGAAGAGGAAACAGTCTTTTCCAAAATGATCTTGATTTCTCAGTTGAAAACTTCAACGTGACTGTTTGTTTGAGGTTGATATGGGGTTCCCACCTTATGATAAACGCTATACCTCTTTAAAAGATTCTCAAAGTTCTTCTCCTTAAAGTGGGAAACGTTATCACTAATAATAGCCAGCGGAACTCCAAATCGTGAAAATATAATCTTGTCAAACATCTGCATGACAACCTTGGCATCACAGACCGGGGAGGCTATCGCTTCCACCCACTTCGAAACATAATCCACATCCAGTGAATGTATTGATTTTCATACGAAGGCGGAAACGGTCCCACAAAATCGATTCCCCACACATCAAAAAGTTCAACTTCCAAAATACCTTGTTAGGGGAGCTCTTGCCGCTTCGATACATTTCCAACACGTTGGCAATGGTCACGAGTTTTCACAAATTCAAATGCATCTCTAAAAATAGTGGGCCATTAACATCCAGCTTGCTAAACTTTTGCGTTAGTCTTATTTCCAGCACCGTGTCCGCCATAAGGAGAAGAGTGACAGTGATGAAGAATGTCGCAAATATCATCTTCATCTGTGCAAGTTCTGTATAAATCATCAGCGCAAACGGTATTATGGTGGCTCGTACATCTTGACCTCAAATAAAAAACTTATTTTTATGATGGTATGTAAGATCAGGAGGGACCAGTTCGGATACTAAGTAGTTCACGTAGTTTGCATACCACGGGCTAACTCAGTAGTAATCCTCATAAGTTGCACGCCCGCAAAAATTTCTTCTGAAGGCAATTCTGCACGAACAGGTTTTACCGCACCGTGTTCAAGTCGAGAGGGATGATCTGCCACTTAATTTTTGACACCTTTCTTGTCCTGGATAGCTAAATCAAATTCTTACAAACGAAGTACCTATCGAATTAATCTTCGCTTAGAGTCTTTCTTGGACAACATGTACTTAATTGATGTGTGGTCAATGTATACAATTGTCTCCGTTCCAATCAAGCATTGTTGGAATTTGTCACATGTAAAAACGATCGCAAGCATCTCCTTATCTGTTGTGGAGTAGTTGGACTGCGCAGAATTCAAAACCGTGCACGCGTAGTATATCAAGTGTAATTTTGTATCAACACCCTGACCTAAAACAACAACTATTGCAAAATCACTCGCATCAAACATTATTTCAAATGGCAGCTCCCAATTAGAGGGTTGAACGATATGGGCAGAAATCAAGACATTCTTTAAAGTCAGAAATGCATCTAAACAGGATTTATCAAAAATAAATTTTGCATCGTTACATAAAAAATCAGTAAGTGGTTTAGTTATTCTGGAAAAATCCTTAATGAAATGCCGGTAAAAGCCCGCGTGACCAAGTAAACTCCGCACACCTTTCTCATCCTAGGTGGGGGTAATTTTTCAATCACTTCCACCTTTGCTTTACTCACTTTAATCCTATGTGTGACACCAAGTGCCCAAGGACAATACCTTCTTGCACCATAAAGTGACATTTTTCCCATTTGAAGACGAAGTTAGTGTCTATTCAACGCTTCAATATACGAGTAAGGTTCGCAAGGCACACATCAAAAGACAAACCATACACAAAAAAGCCATCCATAAACACTTTCATCGAGTTCTCAAAAAAATTAAGAAAATAAGGCAGTCATACAACGTTGGAAAGTGCCAGGAGCATTGCATCAACCAAAATGCATCCTCCTATCGGCAAATGTACCAAAAGGACATGTGAATGTAGTCTTCTCTTGATCTAAAAGATGTATAGAAATCTGGAAAAATCTATATTATCCATCAAGATAGTAAATAATTTTATGGTTAGCAAGATGTTCAAGCATCTGATCGATAAATGGTAATGAAAAGTGATCTGTACATGTTGCTTTGTTCAATTTCATATAAGTAATGCACATGCGCCAGCCAGTTACAGTATGAGTAGGAATCAATTCATTTTCACTACTGTAAGACCTCCCTTCTTAGAAACAACATGCACAGGGCTAAACCACTCACTATCAGTAATAACATAAATAATGTCGGCATCAAGTAATTTCAAATTTTCTTTCTTCACAACTTCATTCAATTTCGAGTTCAAACGACGTTGGTGTTCCTTATACGGTTTAGCACCATCTTCTAGCTGAATTATATGCATACAAATATTTGGGCTAATCCCCACAAGATCATCAATGGTATAACCAATAGTCTTATGATGTTTTTGCAAAACAACAAGTAATTTTTCAGTTTTAACGTCGCTCAGCGAAGCATTCAAAATCATAGGATAATTAAAGTCGGAGTCTAGAAATTCATACCTTAGGCTTGAAGGTAGATGTTTCGTTTCATAATCACAGGATAATTAAAGACGGAGTCTAGAAATTCAACGAGGCTTTACCATACTCAATTTATGGCGCAATTATGTCTCTTCATAACCATCAAGTAGTTAGGCTCGGTCGAGTTAGCCATTTCTCCATTTGGTCGAGTTGAATGATCAAGTAGTTGAACAGCCACATTCTGTGCACCCACTCGGTCGAGTGGTTTGGTGACTCTGCCGAGACACTCTCCTCGGGTTCAGAAGTACGGTCGAGTGGTTTAGTGGCTCGGTTGAGTCACATGTCTTTGGTCCATCCATTCAGTCGAGTGAGCGCGCATCGTTGTAAGCGTCAAATTTAATTGTCCGTGCAGTCACTACCTTAGTATATTGAGCAAGGACAGGGTCGATCCGACAGGGAACTGCTGAAAGACTCTTTACGTGTAATGAAAGTAAAAGATGATTTTTGAGTTGGTTGGTTTTATAACAAGTAAATACAAATATATAGAAGCGTAATGTATTTAATAACGATGCGCAACATCGTCAACAAGCTATCCCTTGATAATCAATTTATCAATGACACTAAGTGTTTCTACGAACTAATTTCACACGATCACTCCCCGCTTAGGTATCTGATCTCGCGCAATCATAGTCACGGTCAGCATCCTGCGCTATTAATTATGGGTTTAGGTTTAAACATATGAATCCCGCCAAGGTTATCACATGCATCAACCTGATCCATACTTTTCAGCTGTTGGACCAGTTTAACTAATTAACTCAAGATATCTTTATCAACAAGCAACCGGTTTCCAAAATACGGATTTGCACTTGATACACCCCTTGATTTTTGTCTTTTTGATTTTTGGTTCTCTTCTCAACCGATTTTTGTTCCGAGCCTGACACGAAAGTTGTAAATATTTGAATCAGCTTTCAAATTCAATTTGTTTCAGCCCAATCGGACAACGGATGAATCTTCTAAAAGCTTCCAAAGTTTACGCGCCAAAATGAAAGTTTTGCGCAGGTAGAATGTCATTGCACGTCAAGTTGCGCATTCGTTCCTTGTGCAACTATTTTCTGCGCCGTCGTTCCTTGCGCATCTGTTTTCCAAATCCGTCCGACTTTTCTCCCAAGGTAATTGCCTTCAAAATGTGATAATTTAGCCCGTATTTATTCCTTCTTTGATTAATACCATGAAGTACAAAACTACACCAAAAACATACTTTTATATATATAAACAGGCAAACAAGACTAGTATTACAAATCTAAATGAGCGTCAGAATACGTTCTATCATCGCGTCACATTGTAACTCGGTCGAGCTTCTTTTTCAATTTGTGTCAAAACTTCTGATATTTACTCGATCAATCCTCATTTCTGCTATATTTCATTCCAAACTCTTGTATATCTTGAAAAGTGTATTTTATACGTGAAATAGAAATTAGAGTATCAAATATAATATAACTAATTTTACCTCATAAATATTGAGAATAAAAGCAAAGATGTAAGTAAATGATCGACATTTACGACACACTAACAGTAATCATCTCTTCGTATTGTTTTTTTATGTACTTTACATTTTTAATGATGTTTCTCTACAAAATTATACACAATACTATGATTTCAATTTTGATTTACGTGGATGAGTTTTACACGCAAAACACACCGTGCTATGCATTGGAACCCAATCCGTTTAATGCACTATTATAATTGCTAATGATAAAAATATTGTGCGACTATCTATTATATAATAGAATAGGGTGGACGGACTTTCAAAATATGAACTATCAATTTTGCCCCTACCTTTAAATTTTTTAATTTATTCTTACACAAACCACACGAATCCAGTCCGGCCCATTAAAAATTAAAATTTAAAATTTAAAAATTAAAAGTTTATAATTACACAGACTACACGGGTCCAGCCCGGCCTATTAAAAATTAAATATTAAAAATTTCATTTGATAGGGTTTTAACCACACGGTCCCAGCTCGGTCCATTAAAAATTAAAATTTTATATTTACAGAGAACACACGGGCCCGTTTAAATTTTTAGAGAAACATACGGGTCCAGCCCGACCCATTAAAAATTTAAATTTACACAAACCACAGGATCCGTTTGAATTTTCACATAACACAAGGGCCCAACCCGACCCATTAAAAATTAAAAAATTAAATTACACTGACTACACGGGTCCAAAAATTGATCAATCAAGTCCCGCCCGTATTTGACCTGTTCGATTGCACATTCGGGACGACGCATTCCCGTCAGTACGACAGGCGGTACGCTAGTCTATATATATAATAGAATAGGGTGAACGAAAGCTTAAAATATGAACTATTCATTTTGTCCATACTTTTAAGTTTTTTAATTTATTCTTACACAAACCACACGGGCTCAGCTCGATCCATTTAAAAATTTAAAATTAATAGTTTAAAATTTAAATTTTAAAATTACACAGACCACACGGGTTCGTTTATATTTACACAGACCACACGGGTTCAGTCCGGCCCATTAAAAATCAAATATTAAAAATTTTATTTGATCGGGTTTTAACACGGGCTCAGCTCGGCTCATTAAAAATTAAAAATTAATATTTATACAGACCATACGGGCCCGTTTAAATTTTCAGATAAATACACGGGCCCAGCCCGGCCCATTAAAAATTTAAAGTTATACAGATCACACGGCCCATTTAAATTTCTACATAACACAAGGGCCCAGCCCGACCCTTAAAAATTAAAAAGTAAAAGTTTTAAATTACATAGACCATACGGGTCCAAAATTTATCGATCGAGTCTCACCCGTATTTGACCTGTTCAATTGCATATTCGAGATGAAGTATTTCCGTCAAAACGACGGATGGATGCTAGTTTCAAATATTACATTTAACCATCACACAAACCAACACAACACAAACATCGAGGGGAACAGGCGCTCCCAGATTCAACCATCGTCGAAGCGCATCCACCATCGTCAATCCCCATCAATTTGTCCTCCGCATCGGTCATACTCGATCGCGCCTCCACCCTAATCTGCAATCTGCTTTGCCATGGCCGCGACAGAAGGTTCAGTTGTTCGAATTAGGGTCTTGTATGGGGAACGTTATACAATTGTAAATACAATGAAGTGAAGTATCGAAAAGGTCGAAAAGTTCCTCTATGTCATCAATCCAGATGTGATTTCGAAGCAAGAATTGAAAAGTGTGTTTAATGAGAAGGTTTAGGGAGTTGTGGTTCTAAGCATCTGGAGAAACCATTGATAAGGGACTGCACAAACTTGTTGATGACAGGAGTGTTCTGAGCATGTTGGGCGGCGTTATGCATGATTAGCAGACAGCAAGTGCTTCAGAACGGAAAATATTGCCACTCATGTGCGTACAGCAAAGGGGTCTGCGCCTTTGCAGCAGACAGGGGACTTAAGGTGGCAGACAAAGGTCAGCAGCAGCAACGGACAAAGGAGGCCGGTTGCCATATGTGGGTGCCGGCGGTGAGTGTGGATGGAGCATTTGGAATGATTGGTTACTGTTTCAAATTACTCTTCTAACTTAGAATCCAGTTATAATTTTCTCATCATTTGCGGAGCCACTCTGTAGAGAGGGAGAGATTTTTATTTTGAGCATATACCGAATCGCTGTTAGATTGCTCGTTTATTTATTTATATATTAGTTATGTATTGGTTATGGAAAGCGATTTTGGATTCATTGTCACCTTTCATTAGTCTTGCCCGATTTGTGCGTCGGCGGAGTAAGCCCAGTGATACCTGGTTTGTGGTATGGTGCACCGAATTTTGAATCTGACTTCGCCGGTCCAAACGCCGGTCGTACACGTGACCGGTGTTTCGGTTGGGTGACGAAAAGAGAAGAGACAACAAGAGAATAAGAGAAAAAACTAGCAAAAGAAGAAAAATGGAGAAGAAGGGAGAAAGCAGCGACGGCGGCGGAAGATAAGTTGATGTTAAAGTTTGTAATTGTCTGTTGTAATTTAATTTTGGGTAATTTCCCCAGCGATACCTGAGGTTTAGCGTATTTATAATTTCGGTAACTGCGTTTTCGGAATTCGTAACTGTGATCTCTGGCGTTAAATTGCTCTGTTTGTTTTAACACCAAGGATTAGGGTAATTTTTCAAGCGGTACCTTAGGTTTAGCGTATTTATAATCCTGGTACCTGTGTTTTCGGAATTTGTAATTGCGATCCCTTATGTTAAATTGTTCCGTTTGTTTTAACCTATCACATCATAAAGTGCATGTGTGGCATATTGTGGGCTGAGTTGGACTTTTAAATTTCCAATTTATTCTTGACACTATTATTTCCCTCCAAATCGTTTAAACATAAATTAATACTCGATGAAAACTTAATTTAATGGAAAATAAAAATATGTTGGGTTCATTCTTCTTCAAACTCAACTAACTTATTCTTATTTTTTCTTCAACCATTTAATGATTTCTTATTGTTTTGACATTAAAAAAAACGTATCGATTTCTCAGATTTAAGTATGGTATGTTTTTTGTTGTTTGCGGAGGAAGAAAAAAAATTTTGACAGATTTTAAAGAAGTTAATAGATGAGTTGTGGGTATTTGAATTGAGGTGGGTAGATGGTAAGTGATCAATGCTAAAAGAAGTTAATAGATAAATGAGGTTGTTTGGTTAATTTATTGGGAATAATGTCATTTAAAGCCCCAACTTTCCCGTTTTGCCCCTTTAAATCCCCAACTCAAACTTGCCCATTTAAATCTCCAACTTCTCAGTTTATTTTCAAAAAATAACTAACTTATGT
>JAWWMW010001401.1:0-16241 GCA_035048345.1 Echeveria elegans
GCTAACCCGTCGCTACACACTGGCGGTTCCATTGGGTTTACCGAGCACCGGCGTCGCATGGTATGCAACTATTTTAACATTTTATATTTTATTTTATACTTTCTAAATTATTTTAACTAATATTTAATTTTATATTTAGGAGGAGACACTCGGGAGGCAGGTCCTGCCTCACGAGTTGATGCTCCACACTCACGCACGCGCGCCGGAGCGTACTGTTCCTGTTGATCAGCGCTCGCAGGAAATAGTGGTAAGTTACTTAATTAATATTTTATTTTAAAATATTAATCTTTGTATTTTTACATATTTAAACTTGTATTAGGACCGGACTCGAGAGATTCTCACTCAGAGGAGCACTCAGCAGTCCGACGAGACCCTGTCCTTCCAGGATTCCTGCGAGGCCTACTACGAGGCGGTGGGCGGAGTTGGGCCAGGCGGTTCTGTTTTTGGAGTGGGCGGAGCAGCACCTGACTACTTCACCCAGCAGATCACCTCTTCCAGGCGCGAGGCATCTCGTCCGGCGCAGCTGCAGCGCCGCACCGACGAGATGACACAGACCATGGAGCAGATGAGGAGGGAGATGGAAGAATTGAAGGAGGCCCAACGACTGAAGCTGGAGGAAATGGAAGCGGCTCAACGCGAGTATCAGAGCAGGATGGATCAGTTTATGGCCGAGATGCGAAGGAACCAGAGCAACGCTTCCTCTTCCCGCAGATCGCCTTCGCCGCCGCCAGATGCCGATTTAGATTAGTTATGTTTTTATTTTTATATGAAAAAATATTTTGTTTAAACATTTTGGTTTTCTAATATATTAAGTTTAATATTTAATATTTAATATTTTTTATTTTTATTAAAATTTATTTGTGTAAATTTTGTATATGAAAATTATTTTTTTTTAAAAAAAAAATTTACCGGTTTGCGACCACGTGGTCGTAATAGAGTCACCGACCAAGTTGTCGCAATAGCCTGACCGACCACGTGGTCGCAATACCCTTACCGACCACGTGGTCGCAATAGCCTTACCGACCAAGTGGTCGCAATACCCTTACCGACCACGTGGTCGCAATACCCTTACCGACCAAGTGGTCGTAATAGAGTCACCGACCAGGTGGTCGCACAAGTAACAGTGGTCGCAATAATGTCACGTGGTCGTAAATTATTTTAATTCACGAATTTTGATTTTTATTAATTTCTTGCGACCAAGTGGTCGCAAAGGTTTTGAATTTCGGAAATTTAATTTTTATTATTATTTACGACCAAGTGGTCGCAAAATACTGTGGTCCGAGAGTAACGACCAGTTGGTCGCAAAAACGCATTAGCGACCAACGTTTTAGCGACCAAGGATTGCGACCATTGTATGGTCGCAAATGATGATTTGCGACCATTTTTTGGCCTTTTGCGACCAGTTTGGTGGTCGCAAAATCGTCTTTTTTTTGTAGTGGTAGTATATTTTCACCTGCGGCTTTGGCACAAAAATTTAACTTCTTTATAGCCCACATCTCTTTGTACTCTGTTTCAACTGGAAGTTGGCAAAGTTCTCCAAAAACAAGTTTGTAGGGAGACATCCTTATCAGAGTCTTGAAAGCAGTTCTATAAGCCCCCAAGGCTTCATCCAACTTTGACGACTAATTCTTCGTAGACCCATTTACAATCTTTTCTAGGATAATTTTAATTTATATGTTCAAATCTTTGACTTGACCACTCGTTTTTTGGCTAATGCGGTGTAGAAATATTGTGGTAGACTCCACGTTTCCTTAGCATATTTTTCAATAGTTTTTCCTTAAAATGTGTGTAATTATCACTTATTCCAATACGAGCAACACCAAATATGGGGAAGATAACCTTTTTAAATAATTTTCTCACGAATTTGGTGTTACACGTAGGCATGGCTATCACTTCTATCCATTTCGACACATAGCCAACGACTACTAGAATGTACTAACTTGTGAATGACGATGGAAATGGTCCCATAAAGTTGATATCCCAAACGTCGAAAATTCTCTACCTAAAATCCACTTCCACTTCCAAAATTCCTTGTTGTGGCATATGATCTTTTCTAGATATATTTCCCGATCCTTTACAAGCATCGCAAGATTTAACAAATTTATGAGCATCTTTAAACAGAGTATGCCAATAGAAACATGATTACAGAACCCGAGAGACAGTCTTTGTTGCTGATTCGTGCCCTCTTGTAGGTAATGAGTGGCATTCGTGCAGAATCCTTCGTTGATCCAGTTCAGGAATACACCTTCTGTATATCCATTAACACCTAGTCATCCGTACACTATCTAACACATCAGTTAGAAACTTTTTTTTGTTGTGCATGCGTGATCTCAGCAGGAAGCACGCCACAAACCAAGTAATTCTCATAATCAGCATACCACAGACTTTAAGTATGTGAGCCAATACTCACCTATAAATGAATCTTCAATTCAATCACCAATCCAACAATCTCGTGTTTTTTACAAATTCAACCGCCTAATTTATTTAGATCACAACCGTTGGATGAATCAAAATCGATGGTTTCAATTTTGTCCTACTACATAACTTTCTCATCCACCTGATCTCAACTCTCAATGCATTTTGAAATTACATATTTATAAAAAAATTCAATTTAAAAATGAAAATTTGTCTTTTTCATTTTCAAGCGTTTGATTTATAAAAGATTATAATTTTAGTTTAATATATTTCTAAAATATTAAATTTAGTAAATTCAACTTCCTCGCCTCCTTATTTATGTCCCATTTACATTTTTGACGTCTCAAAATCAGTATCTTCTCATTTAATTAAATAACATACTTTTTACTTCAAAGTTACACATATTCTTAAATCTATTTATTTGTCAATTACTGTCTTTCCTACTTTTATGTTAGATATTATCAATCTCTTAATTATCGTGTCCGAATCCATATGAGACATAAAAGGACGAAGGGAGTATTTGTTAAACAATACTATAATTTTGAGTTTATTTATAACCGTTTTACAATTTTGTAAAAGTTTCTTATATCATTGTTAGTGGTCATTTAAATAGAATTTTGTACACGTGATATAGTGAAAGAATAATTTATAGTGGTATGCAAAATGTATACTGTACATATATTTTTATTTTCAGAATTCTTGTAAGGGGTCTTCGCGTCCAGGGTTTGAATCCTTATTTCACTACTTTCCCAGCATTTTAGATTGGAGTTTTCACCTTCTTCCTTCCCGGAGACTTTACATGTTTGTTTTCACCGACTATTTCCTTGATATTCAGGATTATCCCGAGTTCGGCCTCACAAAACATTTACGGTACACCTGTATACAAATGGATAAAACGCAAGCCAATTGGGTGGTGACCCATTGGTTGAGGAGTCAGTTAGGGTTCATCAAGGTCATGGGTTCGAGTCCTGACTCTACCATTTGTTGAGGGTTTTTAATCTCATTTTTAGAGGCTTTTCATTACTCCCACTTTCAGTGAGGAGGGTGTTATTTTTCACGCTCTAGCGTAGACTTGATTATTCTTCCCCCCTTGCAGAAGGAAGTTTGTTGTCAAAGAGTTATTTGAGCGCGCAATTTGTGAAAAGTATGCTTACGATTGATAGATAAGGAAGTCGTATGTCACCTGTGCATCAATTGAAATTAGATGTGCCAGATATTGTATCTTGTACTATAAAATTATATCCGACGTAACATGTTATCAAAACGATACAAGAAAAATAAACGCCAAACCGTCACGAGGGAGAGGCGATTCAGGCGATTTCGGTCATCTCCTCTGGGCGATTGCGTTCCGGCGTTTCTCGACCGACATGACCTCTCCCTCTCTTATTCCAACATCCTCTGATCTTTGTGGTTCTGCTGGTTTGCCGAATAGCCCTTTTTCAGTTGTGAAATCAACCCTTCCCGCGACGGTAGCGGGTGACTGTTGCGTGACGCGAATAACAAAAATGAAAGATAAGAACAATGGGTAATTCATTTTCCTATCAGACAATTATAGGAGCTACAGTAGAGTAATACTCACGGCTAATATTCCTCTGACAATTACCGTTAGACTCTGCACAGTTGTCCCTCTCTCCTGCGCCTATATATCTGGTGCGTTTTGCGGCTGTAACAAACTTATCGCTAGGATACCTGGAGGGCGATATCTTCTCACGTGCCCCTTTTCCGAATCTTCTACCTTCCTTGTCCTGTAGCGCTGTAACATTGTCTTCCCTATCAAACAAAACCTCGTCCTCGAGGTTGAATCCTGAGAACGCCTCCTTAAATTCTTCCAACTCCTCCCATGTGTCCTCATCCGACCCCTTTCCATCCCAACGGATCAGTAACTGAGAATTTCGGTTATACACCGCTTTTTCTGGACGAAACCCAATGACTCTGGCTGGTTGTTTCATCTGCTGATCCATTTCAAATTCTTTCGGCCATTGCGGCGATTCCTCGGCCCCATTCTTCGGTCTTCCTTTTAACAACGAAACATGGAACACATTATGAATCTTGGCTCCTTCTGGTAAAAGGACCTTGTAGGCCATGGCCCCGACTCTTTCTAGGATCATGAAAGGGCCATAGTGGCGCGAGGCTAATTTTGGTGAGCGACGTTGGGCCACAGACGTTTGCCTACATGGTTGTAACTGAACATAGACCCAATCCCCGACTTCAAACTCCTTTTCTGTTCGATGTTTGTCTGCTTGTAGCTTCATCCTCTGTCGAGCCCTTTCCAAAGACAGCTGATCCCTCTTGATCAATATGTCTTCTACTTTAGCCACCTTTGCTGTGTCGGCCGTATAGTCAAGGATGGATGGTGGTGACCTCCCATAGACAGCTTTGAACGGGCTCATCTGTATCGCCGAGTGCCGTGAAGTGTTGTAGCACAGTTCTGCCCAAGGTAATAGTTTGACCCAATCGTTATGCCTTTCCGATACATAACATCTTAAGTAGTCTTCTAACCCTCGATTCGTTACTTCGGTTTGCCCATCCGACTGTGGATGATATGCGCTGCTTGCCGACAGCTTAGTACCCTGTTTATTGAACAACTCTCGCCAAAAGTGGCTCATGAACGTCTTTTCCCGATCGGATACTATGTTAATGGGTATCCCATGCAATTGACAAATCTCTTGAATGAAGATCCTAGCAACTGTCGGAGCGTTACATCCTTCCTTCATAGCTATAAAATGTGCGTACTTTGTCAAACGGTCCACAACCACCATGATGGTAGTCTTACCTTAAGACATTAGGAGCTGGGTGATGAAATCCATGGAGATCTCTTCCCAAATTTGTGATGGAATAGGTAAAGGTTGTAAGGTACCTTGGGGTGAAGTATGAATGCTTTTTACCTGATGACAAACCGTGCAATCCCCAACATACGCCCGAACATCCTTACTGATTCCCGACCAATAAAAATTTGCACTGACTCGTTCTAAGGTTCGGCTGATTCCCGTATGTCCTCCGCTTGGGGTATCATGGTATTCGTGTAGAATCAGATCCTGGATTCTTGGGCCAGGGGGCACATATAAACGATTCCGGTGCACCAATAACCCATCTCGGACTTGAAAGTCGGTATATGATTTGGTGTTTTTTTCCACTTCTTCCTTGAATTTTCATGCGGGTTCATGGATAGTAAATAGAGTGCTTAATAGCTTCAAAATTCCGAAGACCAGTTTCGACGACCCTTGGAGCGCTAGACATTCTCCTATGGGCTGTCGAGATAAGGCATCCGCGGATGCATTCTCTTGTCCCGGTTTGTACACCACATCAAAATCAAATCCCATTAGTTTAATAATCCATTTTTGCTGGTCTGGTGTATGGACAGTCTGAGTGAGGATGGTTCGTAATGGCTGATGATCGGTGATTAGCACGAACTTATTTCTGAGAAGATACTGCCTCCACTTCTGCACTTCTAGTACTACGACACACAACTCTTGATTGTATGTTGAGGAGGCTTGTAAAGTCGGACTAAGCTGTTTGCTGAAGTATGCAATCGATTGACCCCTTTGTGACAACATCGCGCCTACTCCGTGCCCCGATGCATCCGTTCGAACTTCAGACTGCTCATGGAAGTTAGGTAGTGCTAAGGTGGGTGTAGTACTTAATGCTTGCTTCAAGGCATTGAACGCGGTCAGTGCTTCATCAGTCCATATAAAGGCGTCTTTTCGCAATAGTTGGGTAAGTGGTCTCGCCAATTGCGCATATCCGAACACATACTTACGGTAGTGTAACCGGTGAGCCCCAGAAATCCCCGAAGGTTTTTGATATTGCTAGGAACTGGCCATTTGTTGATGGCTTCCACCTTGCCCGGATCGACGCATACTCCGTCCTTAGACACCATGTGCCCCAGGTAAGCTATCTGCCTTGTGGCAAATTCGCATTTAGACATCTTGGCATAGAATTTATTAACGTCCAGCATCTCTAGCACTTCTCTTAAGTGTCTCATGTGCTCTTCCCAGTTCGTGTTGTATACGAGAATATCATCAAAAAAAACTAGAACAAACTTACGCAACACCGGTCGGAATAAGTCATTCATGGCCGACTGAAAACTAGAAGGAGCATTTGTTAAACCAAAAGGCATCACCAAGAATTTGTAGTGTCCGTCGTGGGTGCGAAAGGCGGTTTTGAACACATCTGCCTCTTGCATTCTTAGCTGGTGATACCCTGAACGTAAATCCAGTTTGGAAAAATGGTCGCTCCCTGCAACTCATCTAATAACTCATCCACTGTGGGAATGGGAAACCGGTCTCGTACAGTGATGGAGTTAAGTGCCCTATAGTCCACGCAGAAGCGCCAATTCCCATCTTTTTTCTTCAAAAGGAGGACTAGGGATGAGAATTGGCGAGAACTTGGCCGTATGATCCCATTCCTCAGCATTTCGGTTATCATTGGCTCGATTTCTCCCTTCTGATAGTGGGGGTATCGGTAAGGTCTAACGTTAACAGGCGCTGCTTCGGGCAATAGGGGAATCTGATGGTCGACCTTTCTTTTCGGTGGTAGCCCATAGGGGGTCGCGAAAACCTTCTCAAACTCCTTGAGCAGACCTTGTAATTCGGCCTCATTTTTGCCAATATTTCTGTAGCATCCTGCACCCTTTTGGGCATCCGTTTTGGTATTCAGTTCCCTTGTTATTCCTTTCTCGACTTGAATTATCTCGAGTTGAAAACAAGTAGCAAGGTGGTGATATCGGCCGGTCTTCTGCAGCTGATTCAACCCGATCATTGAGAGTTGCACCGTGTTATGGTTGCCCTGTAGGGTGATCTGCCTATCTTGGTATTGGAATTTTATCCATGGCGACTTGTAGTTGAATGTGACCGTGCCTAGTTCGGCAAGCCAGTGCGCGCCCAACACTACATCTGCACCATAAAGTGGTAATACAAAAAGGTCAAGTTTAAATGTTACCTCTCCTAGGGTGAGTGGCACCTGCCAGCTCCTCCCTTCGCAATGTAGCTCCGACCCATCGCCGATGGTCACGTTGAGGTTGTTAGTGGGTTCTATGGCGAGCTTCCAATGTTTAGCCACTTTAGTCTACACGAAATTATGGGTGGATCCGCTATCTACGAGCATTGTCAATGTTTCTCTAGTAATGCTCCCCTTCAATCACAAGGCACTCGCAACAAAATGTCCCCGTAAGGCGTGATAGGATATGTTAGGCGCTGTTATCTCCCCCTCGATCATTTCTGGTTCCATAGCCGCTGTTTGGTTTCCTTCTTCGCCTTCTATTTCCCCATCCTCTTCTTCCTTTGTGCATTCCCCTTCTTCTGGCCCCATTACTACACACTGGAATTTTGCCTTGCAGTGATGGTCGCGTGACCATTTCTCTTCACAGTTATAACAGAGTCCCTTCTGTCGACGTGTTGCCATCTCTGCGGGTGTAAGGCGTCGAGCAGACGATGCACTTGGTTCACTAGGGGGGTTTCGGTCCGGGTATCTGCTTGGAGTAACATTTGGGTTTCGCGTGTTCGCGTTTCGTGTTATCCATCCTTTGTAGGCCGCAACTTTTTGCTCGGCGACTCTTGTCATTGTCATGGCTTCTTGCAGGTTGTCCGGGTTGGACATTACGAGTTCTCGATGAATCTCTTCTTGCAAACCGGCCAAGAAGTGATTCAGCAGATTCTCAATCGATAGGCCTGAGGTTCGAATAGAGAGGGATTCAAACTCCATTATGTACGCCGCAATTGAGGTTGCTGATATAGCTTATTTAAGGCGACCTCCGTGTTCCAATATGTGGAGGGGCCGAACCTTAGGCGCAAGTTCCTGGCCAGCTTTTCCCATGATTCTACTTGCTTGGTGGTGTTCATCCATAAGTACCAGCCTAACGCCTCCCCCGTCGTATAGAATGTGGCTATCATTAGTTTTTGATCGGGCGGAGTTTTATAAATCTGGAAATAATGTTCCATCTGGAACAGCCAGCCTTCCACTCCTTCCCCCGAGAAGTAAGGTATGTCCATACGAGGTAATCGATTGGAAGCAGTTTGTTGATGATGAGGATGATGAGGTTGATACTCCAGTTGGGGTATCTCCGGGTGGTATCGATGGTTAGGTGACTCGAGGGTGTGTGACATAGTTGATGGTTGTGTTGTTTGCGTCGGTGGTGGTGGGTTTGTGACCATGGGGTTTTCGGCTGGTAATGGGTTTGATGGGGAAGGTAATGTTAGCTGCCTTTCCGTTAGGGATCTGCTCTGTATTTCTTGGAGAGACCCTTGCATATGTTCCATCATACTTATCAAGCGATCCATGGTGGATTTCTGAGCTTGTGATTCATCCTTTAAGCCTGCTACGCTGGCAATCAGGATACTCATCGCCTCATCAGGATTCGTGCTGCTCGCCTTCGGCATCGCTCTCAACGGGAGGCACCAGAATTGTTGCATGACGCGAATAACAAAAATGAAAGATAAGAACAATGGGTAATTTCAGCTTGTTTATTCATTTTCCTAGCAGACAATTATAGGAGCTACAGTAGAGTAGTCCTCACGGCTAATATTCCTCTAATAATTACCGTTAGACTCTGCACAGCTGTCCCTCTCTCCTGCGCCTATCCGGTGCGTTTTGCGGCTGTAACAAACTTATCGCTAGGATACCTGGAGGACGGTATCTTCTCACGTGCCCCTTTTCCGAATCTTCTACCTTTATTGTCCTGTAGTGCTGTAATAGTGACAGTCCAATTCTTGGTGTTCGTAATATCGCGCTTCAATTCTCTCGCTGTATTTAGTCAGGCAGCCCCAAATCCATCGTTCGCCGCCTTATAGGGAAAGGGTCAGTTTGTTGGTTTGAAACAGCCGACAACCACGTCGATGGTGACAACATTGGCGTCAGATTTAGGCTTGGAGGAATTGATGTGGCGCAGCAAAGACATTGTGTCTATGAAAGGTGACATCTTTAGGCCGTTTGTTGATTGTTTTGGTGGTGTTGAATGGAGTTTATAGAGAAGAGAGGCGTATGCGCTATTATTATATTGAAATTTGGGACTCACATCAGGAGTGCCTTGACTTCCTCATTGAATAAGACGAGAGGCGACTTTTAATTAATCCTATGGACAGAGATGGCTTGAAGGAAGTACAATAGTCAGCACTACTTAATGCACTTCTATTGGTTCTGGTGGTAGGAATGCAAGGAGAGCATTTGAGTTTGGAATGACTCATGTCGTAAAGCCTAAAGGTAACCATCAGGCTACTATAGTTTGACTGCATAGTCTTGGCGACAATGGTGCAAGTTGGTCACAGTTGCTAGAGACGATGCCCCTTCCAAATGTAAAATGGATATGCCAACAGCTTCAACTCAGCCTATTACTATTTTTGGTGGTTTCCCTTCTACTGCTTGGTTTGACGTGAGAGGTTTTTCCTAAGATGGCTTTGACGACTTGGAAGGACTGGATGCTTCTGCCACACACGTTGCAAACCTATTGTCAAATGACCCTTCTGACATCAAGCTTGGTATTGGTGGATTCATCGTTGGGCTTAGTGGCTTGCTTCCTTGTGCAAAGGTTGCGCGCTTGAGGAGGGAGGAAGTTCTTCTGGAGATCATGTCTCCTTCTCGGGTTGACGGTGATATAATTGGCTATGGGCGTTCTCATTATCTATGTTATTTTGTTTGTTGTTGTCGTCATATTTTTCCCCACATTTATGTGAGGGAGGTTTTAATTCTTTGCACTTTGTGAGGAAGTGTTTCTTTCTTCCCACCTTGTGAGGAAGTGTTTCTATTTTTATTTCGTTTAATTCTTCCCACTTTGTGAGGAAGTGTTTGTTTTGTATGCTTATTCATTGTAGAGGCGCAGTCTTATGATTGGTAGTCAATATCGTGTGAACGTATAATGTTATTCGTGGAGGTACCGTCTGTTACGTACTTGAGTCAAATATTTTGAATAAGGATAATCTTACACTATTGATCCACTTACCGATCAATGGAAATTCCATAAAAAAACGATACAAGAAAAAATGGTTAAAACGTAAGTGCAGGAAATAACAAGGGCTGATGTGTAATTTAGAAAAAATAGCCCTTCCCTTTCAGAACCCTAAACTGGGAAAATGCCTTCGCAATCGCACCGCTTGGATGGATCCATACGTCGAGCGAAGGCTCAGAGACGAAGTCCTCTATCTACACGCCCTCTGGCGTCGAGGTCCTCCCGTCGTCACGTACTCTCCTCACTCACGAATTGCAACCGGATCGGCCTCCCTGCAACCGCACGACTCAACACCCGGTAACAACCAGAAAAGAAAAAACGAGAAGAAGAAGATGACGCAGATGGGTGAGAGTGAACACAAGAGGCAGAAAGTTGCCGACACGGTATGGACAAGCATGGATCCGCCGCCTACGGTCGAGTCTGGAACCGACTGGCCGGCTTTTAAAGTCCCTTCGGACCAGGCGTTGGAGCTTACGAAGGAGGAAAGAGCTACCATGAGTGCCAGGCGGGTGCAACAGAGAGGTGAAGAAGCTTCTAGAATGTTCTTCTCCAACGATGCTGGTAGTAGGGATGGTGAGTTTGAATCAGAAGATGACAGAGAAAGTTAAAGCGAGACCTATTCTGAGAGTGAAGCGATTGATGAAAGCCAGGAGTTTCATTTCTTTACTAAACTCTTCCAAGAGGATGAGGAGTTGAGGGAATTTTATTTAAAGAATGCAAGTGGAGTGTTTTGTTGTTTAGTGTGTCGCGGAAATGGGGAGAAGGTGACAAAGAAGTTTATGAATTGTGTTGTTCTTGTGCAGC
Organism: Echeveria elegans; assembly: GCA_035048345.1. Taxonomy (NCBI): domain Eukaryota; kingdom Viridiplantae; phylum Streptophyta; class Magnoliopsida; order Saxifragales; family Crassulaceae; genus Echeveria; species Echeveria elegans. The sequence goes on from JAWWMW010001401.1 coordinate 11,156, forward strand.
ATTCCGGTACAATTTCTTGGACGCATAAAAGAAGGGCTCATAGAGCTTATGGGCAAGTCATTTGTAATATGCTCAACTGGGATATAAGTAAGCTTCCTGCTGAGACTTTGCCAGTCGGAGATCAGGGTGATGCGAAGTTAGTCGAGGGTGAGTGTAGTGATGTGGTTTTGCCACAGGACCAAGGAGCATCAACCAGGGCTTGGGATGTCAAATGGCCGCTTAATAAGAAACCAACATGTACACCTCATTGGAGGCAGTTTTTAAGTGAACCGGATATAGTTTCGAACAGGGAGTTGACAGCGGAGGAAAAGAGAAAAGTGGCTGCTGCAAAGTTGCATGAGAGAAGCTGTGAAGCTGCTCGAGCATTTTTCTCTCAGGATGAGTTCCTGGACAGTGATGATGAAAGTGGTGATGAGAGTTGTATTGACGGTAATGTGAGTGACGAGTGTGACGAGTACAAGTTTTTGGTTAAGTTGTTTGAAGAGGATCAAGAACTGAGGGACTATTATAAGAAGAGTTGGGGTAGTGGAGCTTTCTCCTGTTTAGTTTGCTGGGGAAATGTTGAGAAAGTGAATAAGAGGTACAATGACTGTGTTGGACTTGTGCAACATTGTGTTTCAGTTTCTAAGACTAAAAGAAAAGTAGCTCATCGAGCTTATGGGAAAATAATATGCGAGCTTCTTGGTTGGGATATCAACAGGCTTTCCCTGCGAGCGAACTTCCTGCTTCAGATGTAATAGGCCCCAATTTGACAGTTTTTCACGGCAAGTTATCGAGCTTGGAGATCAAAGCTGCGGAGAATGTTGCTGACCAACTTGAGGAACCACTAGAAAAATCATGTGAAAAGAAGTCATTGCAGCCTGAAAATTCAATAAATGACTCCAGTTGGGAGAAAGGTTACGTGCAGCCCAAAGAACCAATAGCAGACCATCAACTCAATGGATCTGTGAACTCAGTTTCAACTAATGAATTAGGCTGGGCTCCATTTAATCCTTGTCCAATTCAGAGTCTGACAAAAGAGTTAACAGTGGCTGAGCAAATGAAGTTGAACATCATAGTGCATCAGAAGTGCCTTGATGCTACTCGAGCCTTTTTCTCCAGAGACAAGGGTTCAGATAGTGATGACAACTCCCAAGAAGAAGAGGAAGAAGAAGCAAGTGAAAAAGATGACTTGAACACATATTTTACATCTCAGCTTGAGGAAGGCAGGGAGCTAAATGGCTACTATCAGAAGAACTGGGAAAATGGGGACTTCTTATGTTTGGTTTGTTGCGCCAGTGGTGAGAATTTAACTAAGAGGTTTAAAAATTTAGTCGCTGTTGTGCAGCATTCCGTCACTGTAGCCAAGAGCAAGAAAATTAGGGCCCATAGAGTTTATGGTGAAGTTATTTGCAAATCTCTGAGCTGGGATATCAAGAAGCTTCCAGTAATTTCTCATCCAGTTGAAGATAACGTGTGTCCAACATCGCCAAACTCTCACTCTCAGATTACTTTTATTTATCCCCTTTGCATAGAGTAGAGTGATTCCTAAATTTTGCATTGTGAAATTAGATATACTGTATTCAGATATTGAGTTATGACTTATGATTTGTCTAATGCTTCAGGGTAATGCAATTGTCAACTTTGAAACCCAAAGTGCCAGCTTCCAGGAGGTGTCATCCTGTTGAAACCAGTTCGGTACTTAAGTTCTATCTCTAATTAAATATTGGAAACCTGACTTAGCTTAGGTGAGTCATGGTTGTGTAGGTAGAGATGTTTACTGCATGTAAAGTGCAGACTGAAGCATTTCCCTAGTTCAATGCTTGCTGATGAACTAACTGGCATGTTATCTGCAAATTACTAGTTTCACAGACTGAAATGTATATAGATGTTATGCATCATTGAAATTTCTGTAAGTGCCTGATGATGTAACCACTGGTAAGTAGTCCCTTTGTCTTTTTCATATTTTAAATTCAATGCCAGTTTGTAATCTTTATATTGCTTGCTAACTACAGCCTTTTATTGCAGGGACTGAGATACACTAGTGGGCTCATATTTTCTTGCCAAGCTGTCATTCAATTGATATATCTTGTCATTGCAGTGTGAATCTTGAAGTAGCTGTTCCATGAACTCAAATTAAAGTCAGAGGATATGCGGGAAGTGTAGGTTTACTAGTTTGGCAAACTGCAATGTGTTAGTTTTGGTCTTTTATCTTCATATAATTTCATGGACTAGTGAACTGAAGGCGGCTATCTCAGTGTAAATAAAAGCAGACCAGGTCCAGGTACAACTTTAGCATATGAAACTCCTTTTTTTGTTATTGATGAAAGATCTGATAGGAGCAAACAGACCCCACACAAGAACAAGAACAAAACAAACAACTTGTATGTAGGGAAAAACAACCGACACATATAACCGAGCAAAATTACATCTACAAGCGAGCAAAAGCAAAGAGGCACCACTCAGACAAAGACCATCTGTCTCTCGTAGCTCTGTCACTCAGGGCACTAGCTGGCTAGTTTTCCTCCCTGGGAATGTTGTGAAACTTCCATCTTCCCTCTCCGCCTTGGCGAAACCCTCAGCTGCCACCACTTTGTAGCGAGGCGCAATTCCTCTCTTTTTTCTTCTTCTTCTCTGTTTCGTTTCAATGCTGTCGAATGTCCCCGAAGGGATTAACCGCTAACAGTAGTACTCAAAGAAAGTACAGTGAGTCACAAAGCCGAGCATTTCAGTCTGTGTCAACTGGATATAAAAGCAGTTTTTCCGGCTTTCTCAGAAATTGAATGCTTTTCCATTGATCTGAACAGTACGCTGTATCATATTTGTCAAACATCTTGACCCAGGAACCACTGTGAAAGCAACCTGAGAAGATGAACAATCAGACAACAGAAATGGGTGTTGGTGGACGCTCTCCATGTATACTTCAGAAAACTGGCAGCCTTTGGGAACCTGAAAAACGGAGGCATCGGGGTCTATGGACAGTGCAAGATAATGCAGACGGAGGACTCGTTTTGCCATTTCTAGAAAAGAATCCACAAATGGAGCCTCCGGGACTCCTCCTAGTTTAATGTGGTTCCTAAAATTCATATTTGTAAATAAGTACAATTCCATCTTGGGACTGATGACTCTCTGGTACCTCAGTCTGAAAAATGTGGCTAACGAAGAGTCAGGATTGTTGGACACGTAATCAGCCGGATTCATAGATTTCAGCTCCAAGTATTTTTGTGCAAAGTAACTTCTCCATGATTTGGGATGAGGCGATGGCTCCTTCGATAGACCGAAGTTTGGAAACTGAAATGCTTCGAACATCTCGCTGCAGATGTATGATTCAAAGGCGAAGCAGATATCAGTCGTTGTTCCCCAATAGTTCAACCCTGGCTGCAGTGCATTTGCTGCCACATTAAGATCCAATCCTGCTAACCGCATTCTATTAACCATCACTTTCACAAAATGTCGTATTGATCTGACAGAGTGGCGCAGCTCACTGACGAAGTAACTCATTCTCATCATCCTCAACTGCTCGAAACCTTCTTCCTCAGTTACTGACAATGATCCACTGCAGCCAGCTTTGCCCAAAAGAGCCTTGTTCAGTGCAGTTTTCTGGTCTAATTCCTCTGTCAGACGATAGATTTGAGAGGCCAAACTCATTGTACGAAATTTCAGCTTCTTCAATATAGTTTTGTAGGTCCGAATGCAGGCACTTAACTCTCTGCACATTGCTAAAATAAACTCATCTCCAGAAAATTCATGGGCTCTGCAAATGTGCAAACTCTTCAATGAGAACAAGCTTCCAAACTCATTTACTATCAATTTGTCCACGTGGGTGATGAGGACAGCGTTGTAGGGGAAGAGTGCAAACTGAAGCAATGCATAGTATGCCTTTATTATTGCCAATGAAGCAAAAGTCTTCTCAGCTGTAAGCCTAGAGAAGATGAAGCGCTGCTGCACTTCATTTTTGTTTTTCGTCTCAACGGGTCGGTTGTCAAGCGGATTAGGTAGCTTGCAGTTCTTCAGGCACGGTCCCATCTGCAGCCATAAGATCACAACATGAGAGTATTTGACGACATGAGATGGAATGTTTTTCAAATACATTGCCTAACACAGTAGAACAGAATGAATTTAGCTAATAATAAGAAGAAAGAAATAACTAGGTTGTATTAGATTATTGAGGAAAGACAGAATGAGCTCACAAATGCTGATTGTTTTTTGTTGAAAATGTGTGTACACAAATACAGATTTTATTACTTTTCTAGTCGCATGAAAATAAATGGCTAGCATGAGAAGCTATATGAATATGAGTTTTCAATCTCAACTTCTAAAACTGAAAATGAATATTGCATTGAACGTATAGATATTATGAATTAGGAAAATGATATCTTCTCATAATTCAACAACCATTCCGGTCCAAGTCAGAAGCGTCAAAAGATAGATAAATATTAGAATCAACAAACCAAAGTACTCTGCTGTACGTATGAATGAAACTGAAACATTTCCCGCGGTTCCTACATTGACGCCATTCCATGTGATAGTGGCGATAGTGACAAACTCATGAAATGATAATTAACTTAGATCCTCACACATCTAAGATACGCATATCAGTGCAAAAGGTACTACGCGTGATTTTGAACAGCCATGTCTAAAGTTTTTTCGATGCTCGGTGCCTTTACAAATCAAAACTCAAACTTTCCTGCTCAAAAGAAAGATTTAGTTCAATATAATTGTGTAATAAAGACGTTCTTTGTATTTTTTATTTTTTAAAAAAATGATCAGTCAACGTTAGAAACATACACTCAACTGGACTTTCTTAGATTTGGCAAATGGATGAACTGGGTAGATTATGAGTGGATTTTAAATGATATAGATCATTTAATCAATTTAGTGTAAATGAATTAAACGGATTGTATTAAATGAATTATGGATAGACCATTTAATCCATATAGTCTGGTCAACGGTCAGTCAATACCGGTCAACGCCGGTTTACAGTCAGTCAATGCCGGTCAACAGTCAGTCAACGGTCGGTCAACGGTCAGTCAATTGGTTGAATCAAACTCACTAAATTGCTAGTGGATTGTAAATGAACAATCCATTTATAATTCATTTAGTAAAG
>JAWWMW010001402.1:19725-29753 GCA_035048345.1 Echeveria elegans
TTAGACTTGGAAAAGAAGTGTGCTGAAGAGCTGAAAGAAGCAATGCAAATGGCTATGCAGGGACATGCGCGTATGCTTGAACAATATGCAGATCTAGAGGAAAAGCATATAGAATTGCTTGCAAGGCATAGAAAGATTCAGGAGGGTTCTGATGAGTTGAAAAAGGTAGCTTGCAGAGCAGGAGTCAAGGGTGCGGAGTCTAAGTTCATAAACATTTTGGCTTCACAAATTTCAGCATTGAAGGTAGGAAGAGATAAAGAAAGACAACAGCTGAAAGACGAAATCAAAGTGCTGCAAGCCCAGCTCAGGGATACTGCAGATGCTGTTGAAGCAGCTGGTGAACTCATCGCGCGCCTTAAAGAGGCAGAAGAAGCTGCCGCTGCTGCTGAGGTAATATTTATATTCCTTGGTTTTTCTTCGAGCTTTTGTTACGCTTCATTTATCAAATAAACTAATGCATACTCTCTATATTTTATAAAATGCAGTTGCGAGCAGTGGATGCAGAGCAAGAAACTGAGAAGGCTCGGAAACAAATAAACAAGCTTAAGAGGAAGTATGAAGCTGATATAAGCATTTTAAACCAGTGTATCGCGGAGTCTCGTCTGCCAGTTGAAGCACTGATACCTACAAACAACCATGCAGACTCAGTAAATGACAACTTTCATGTACAACCAGACGATAACAACCCGGAAGAAAATTGGAGGAATGAATTCAGACCCTTGTACGACGGGGAAGAGAGTGACCTGTCCAAACTCGCTGAATCACATTCTTTGTGGTTTACCGGATACGACCGATGCAACATATAGCTCAAATCCACAGGTAAAAAGTAAACTCCATTCTGTTACAATGATACTTGTTCCTGGCCAGTTATTGTCTGTGAACCCAATCGTGCTCGCACTGACATCGATCTTAACTGTTATGGAAATGTCACTTCCATGTCTGTCCTCAGTGCCAATTCAGATTATGTACAGAGTGTATCATATCCTATCCCATTCCCAGCTGAGTGATTGAATTCATCTTCGCAACATCTCTTTTGTATTCGAACCTTTAGCCTACCTTCAATGACTTGCTAGGTATATAGGTTGCCCCATTTATTTCCGTAGCTCTCATATTTACATATTGTATATCATTTACAGGTCTGCTCATTTACTTCTCTGGTCTTATAGGAAGCAGATTCTGGAAATTTGGATCATTGAAGCAACGCATACTGATCTTCTTCAAAACTCAGATGAAGATGACTCGATGGCCATTCATCCCTACCATGCTGTCCCTTTAAGCAGCATTGTGCCTTTTTCGACAAGAGACCCATTCCTAACCTTTACCCCCCCAATCACAATGGAAGACTGAACCTTTTACTTCCAGGTGTCTCGAATATGTCACTACCAAAACAGGGTTGTTCCATGGTTGGAAAACAAAGATAAACTGTCCAATGTGCTGTAATGAATTTATGAAAAACATAATATACAAGACATTTTTTGTATTTTTGTCTATTAATATCGGCATGGGGGAGTGATGTACATAACTCCAGCCTTTCGCGCATCAAAGGAACTCTCAAGTCGTGCCATTTTCTCGAATGGCTCGGTGTTTATTTTTTAACTGTTTGAAATCGATCAAACCCTGTTGTTCTCTTCCATCTCTTGATTGTTTAAGGAATCAAACTGGTGTTTATGATTAGGCGATTTACCAAAGTATAAATTTAAAGTTCGTCTTTTTGAGGTGTTGGTGTCTGCTTTTTATTGAATGGTAACTGTGTTTTTGGAAGAATACAGCTCAGGAATCAAACAAAGCAAACCATCCACTACGCACCTTCATCATCAATAAACATGGAATTGAGACTCAACAACATAAGCATGTCCCTACGTAAGATTCTCTTCTTGTAATACGCTAAATAAAAAAGTTATTTTTTCAACTTAATAAGTAATAGTTGCCATAGTCAGAATTAAGAACAACTTTATGTCGAATTGAAAGTAGGATATTATATTTAAGAAAATAGTTATCGACCAAATTTTAATACTAGGAACTTTGTTTTGTTATGAGAATACCCTCCACTCACATTGTAGATGTTGGTAGGATTGTGGACAAAAAAAGATCCTATGGTCATGAGTTCTATCCTCATCTCGTGTTAACCTAATGTTTGTGAAGGGTGTATTATAAATAATACGTCACATGTTCGAATCCGATGGATGTTAAAGCAATGGGGCTTCAGTGGAGGGGATTAAAAAAAGAATACCCTCCACCCTCTGATCCATCTCTTCTTCTATTTATCCGAATAATCAAGTTAAATAGCATTTTTGAAGATACCCTTTTAAACAAATTACTCAAGACTAAGGGTTGTTCTTTTGACTTTAAATTAAAGTCAGTTCAGGTCAGTTCAGGCGATAAACATTCACTATTTTTAAAATTATTTTAAAAGCGTAATAAGACTTAAAACTATGAGTAGAAATTTAAGACGCATTCACTATTGTCAAAACTATTTTTTAAAATTAAAAATAATACGCAAATATAATTAATTAATTAATTTTAAATTTTCTGTTCAGATCAGTTCAATTAAGCTCAATTCAATTTCAGTTCAGGTCAAAAGAACGAACCCTTAGTGGCCTTCCAGCATCAGCAATCCATTAAACACAACATGTAATCAGTTTCCTTTCCATATCTAACCAACCCAATCTCAATATTAGATTTGATCATGAATGACCCAGTTAGAAATGCATCATGATCATTGCTACTGTTTGTAGGTGTGTTTATTTACGGTTGCTTGGTATCAAATGTTACCCAGACCAGAAATCATACATTGATTTCTATGGTTTGTCACCTTCACCAGCTACCAAACGCAGGAAATTGCCATGAGGGACTCGTTGTTGTTGTCACACATAACTATTATGTTTGTACTAAAACATAGTAATACCTATGGATGTATCATCATCACATCAAGGTTTGTAAATGCCAGTGGATTGGAATCCCATGTCCTTCCTAAGTACCGCTAAATCATCTTAATAAATAAAAAAATTCTATTCAATCTGATGATCGAGTTTCACCGTTCACAGATTAGAAAATTATCTGAAAGCTCTAAGACATTTGATTTTTTATATATTTAAAAGAATGTACTACACATTTTGATAAATTTGAAAATAATAAATAAATAATCAGTATTGTCTGCGCCGATTAGGTCATACATGACCAAATCTTTTGCATTAATTTTTCAAGGGCACTTTGGTACTTTCGCCGTCAGGCGTTTTGGGACTCTCCATCCAATATAATTTGGGTGTGTTTACTTTTTTTCTTAACAAAATACACTCTTAGGTTCCGTTTGGTTGCTAGAAAAAAGTGAGGAATTTTTTTTTTAAAAGAAAAATGATTTTTTCATGAGAAAGTTGTAAGGAAAATTTGATCTCGTTTTGTCTATTTTTTTTATTTTCCCCCTTACAATCAAACACACATTTCATTTTCACTCAATATTTTTCTTTAATTTTTTCTTTCCTCTCCTTTTTCCACGCAACCAAACAAGAGCCTTAATCTTTTTTTGAAATCTGAAATGGGTTAAGAGAAGTAACTTGACAATGAAGCAAAAGAAGAGACAAATTTGTTTTATGGTGAAAACTGAAAATTACAAAGAATAGAATCATTCTTGACATTTATGCTACTCCTCATCTCATGATCATGTTACATTTACATCTTCTGTCAAACATTTTCAAGTTTAGGAGGAGCCTTTACTCCGATGACTATCACCTATCGCACTCCGTTCTGATCAGATTCCTCGAGCTGATGGGGAATGGAAACCATATAACCATCGGTGTAATGAGAGATTTTGTATAAACAAGCGGCATGGGTTGTAGGCAGCTTTCTATGGCTCCATCTTCATTTGAGGAGGTTCCATCGTCCCTGCGGCAAACCCCATCTGGACCACGTTATGGAGCTCGTCTTCCCACAGTGAAACCTGTTTTCACGCATTAAAGTTAATTCCGCAAAATAAAATTTGATTTTTTAAAGATATTTATGGAGATGGGATTTTTATGGACTACATTTTGCTCGATGAACGTTTAGTAATAATAACACCTGTGAAGCTGAGTTGCTGAACCCATTGATGGACATTTGCCGCCGATGATCATTGTTACCAAAATGAGAGTCTTTAGCGGCATTTTGCACGCATGGTGGCTCTTGTGATTGGTATGCGTAGGGGAACGTAGTTGAGCCTGAGGATGGCTCCATTGAGTACATAGCTATACGAGATTGAAGAATCTGTACGATTTGGTAACCAATCAGTTTGAGATCAGACAAATCCAAATTCCACCAAACAACTGAATTTGAAAAGACTCACTTCTTTCGATAACAGAGCTTCCATTTGTGCACTATCCATCATCGGATTCACAGTTGACAGTTTCATCGATAGACACTACACGTCAACACAAATGAATAACAATTTTGAAATCAATGACAACCAAGCAAGAACTTTAATCTACTACAGACTCGTCGTAGCTTACCTCAACTTGCCGTTGCAATGACTGCACGTAGTTTATAATCTCATCTAACATTACAGCCTTCCCCGTCACCTGCACACCAAATCCATTTTTCATTTCACAATAAACTCTATTTCTCCCATACACAAACAGTGCTTCGGAAAACATATATCTTCGAACACATAAATAATGTAAATTACCTTGTCACATCCTGGGACAAGATCCTGAAGAAACTTCATTCGTTCACTGATTTTCTCTCGTCGAACCTGACCACGCACGGAAAAAATAAACATTTAGAAGAAAACAAGAGAATTAAAAACCTTAGTAATGAAATCAAAAAATTTCAAGGCCGGAAGTCTCACTCTTTCCGCTAAGCTATGACTATCAGTAGCTTGACCTCTTCTTGCTCTAACATGGATAAAGTCCTTAGGTGGCTCAGGAGCATTTGAATCCTCCTTTTGCTCTTCTTTCCCACCCTTTTCACCTTCATCGATTTTCGTTCGTTTCCAATTTGAATCCTTGCTCCCCACACCAACCTGATCAAATTTCATGTCAATTAGCCAAATGGGTACTCAAAAAGTTCTCAACTTTTCTTCATTTTTGAATCAAATTTTGCTTCTTGCAAATGGAATTTACTACTACCTTAGAAGTAGTCTTTGCTTTCGTTTGTGGTATGGATTTTCTTTTCCTGCCATTTCGCTCATTGCGTTGTACTTTTTGCGAAACGGGGGATTCTTCTTTTGAATCAGACCGGTTTTCTAACAAGGTATTGTCTTGAATGTTATCAATTCTGTCCTGGTGAGATCCAGTGACTTTGTAGCTGCCGGAAACGTTGACCAAACATTGACTTTTAAATCTTTCATTGTAGCTCTGACTTCCAAAGCAAGACAGCCTGGCAACTCTTTCGGCGAAACCTGGATTAGTCGCCAACGGCGCTAAATCTGGCAACTTTCCCCTGATTTTAATATGATCCGCCGCTGACGGCAGATTGAGCTTCGGCGGCGAGTTCGCCGGCGTGCTGTAAGATGAATTGTTAGAGCTCTGATAGTTGTTTTTGACGATGTATGAGCGAGGGGTGACATCAATTTCACTTGGGCTGCTGATTCTTCCCAATTTCCCAATCAACTCGATAAGTTGTACCCTATCGCCGCCGTGAAAGGCGGCCGGAGTTACAGAAGCTGCCGGCGAGGACACCATGGAGCTCAATGCCGACTCAAATTGATCATTCTGGTCTAATGAGTAGTCCCAATTGGAGCTGGTATTGTAAAAATTCATGTCAAGTGAGCAATTCATCAAAGATTGATGACTGGCAATATCGATCGGAAAAGTCTCCGGAATCTGGGTCCATGGAAAGAAGTCATTTTTATCCATTTTGGATGGAAACCCAGTAAAAAGATTCAAATTTGGAAATACTCAGTTGAGAATCGGGTTGAAAGATTTTAGCTTTTGAGTGGAAAATATGACTGTGGGTAAGCGAGAGAATGTGGAGGGAGTGTTGGAGAGAGAATGAGAGTAAAGGAGGAAAAGTGTATGACGAGTATAAAAGGAGATGTGGAAAGAAGTGGCGAGGAACCGATCAATCCCTTTGGCAACTAAAACATTATTCAATTTTTTTCCTCCAATGTTAAATGGACAATTATAGAGGTGGTCTATGCTAATTTTCTTTTTTATTACTACTATTATTAATAGTTATTTAATTTTAAATGAAAATGTAGGAGAAATTGACATATTTGTTTATGATTATAATTGATTGCACAAAATCACCACAATAAAATACTATTTTGTACAAACCATCATTGTAAAATATTTTTTCATTTAACCACCTATTTAAAATTAACAAATAACCATCTTTGTTAATATAAAAATTTTAAAAATTTAAAAGATATAAAAAGCTAGAAAACAAATGTACATGATATATATATAACATTGTCTGGCTTTGGCTAATTTTGAAATTTGCATTTTAAAAAAGTTTTCAATTTAAAAACTTTTTCTTATAGAAAATAAAATTAAGTTTTAATAGATTTTAATTTTTTTAAGTTTTAATATAAGTTCTTTCTTATATGATATAATTTTCTTAATTTTCTAATATTTATTATTTTTTAATTTTTTCATAGTAACAAAAGTGGTCATTTCTTAACATGAAATTTAATAAAAGTGTTTTTAAAAAATATTTTATAGTGATAACTTTTAGGGATGGCAGGGCGGGGCAAAATTGCCCTACCCCGACCCGTCCCGCCCCGACCCGCGTTGGACCCGCGCCCCGCCCCGCATCTAATTAAGGCAAATTTGCTCCGACCCGCCCCGATCCATAATTAATTAAGGTTAATTAGGATTAATTAAGATTAATTAGGGATTAATTAGTGTTAATCACGAAGCAGGACGGAGCGACACGGGACGGGTCGGCAGGTTCAATTGTCATCTCTAATAACTTTGTACAAAATGATATATTTCTTACGACAATCTTTTTAAAATTGATTGATAAGAAAGTAAGTACTAGGAGCATAGCCAATGTAGGCCTACAGTGATTAATTAGTGGACACTTTGTGATGGCGCACGAGGCACGACCATCTCTTCATTGTGTTGTTTGTTTTACACATATGCATGATTATTAGATTCATTTATGGAGGGCTAGCCATAGAGCGGTGGCCTTAGAATAATGTTTCATTAATTGGCAGTCACAAAAACCAATGGTTACAATTTAAAATTGACATGAGTTTAAAACATATACTCCCTCCGTCCCTAAAAATACCTTACGTTTCTATTGATGACATAATATTTAAAAACTTACAAAAAAATAGTTGATTGATACTATTTGTTTAAAGAAAGTGTTTGTGTGAAAAAAATTAGTGATTTGATTGATAATAAATGATGAATGATTGTAAAAGGTGAAATAATAAATGAAGAGAGAGAATGCATGAGTAAAAGTGAATGGAGTAATATTTCATTTTAGAAAGTGTAATGTATATTTTGAGACACTCAAAAAGAAAAGTGTAAGATATTTTATGGGACGGAGGGAGTATATTGTTTCATATTCAATATAACACCGTGTTCAAAAAAATTCTTTTTTTATTACAATTTCCCAATGAATGGGAATTAAAGGTACACACAAGGTATACAACACGGAAACGCAGTTTGGAATCAAGATCAATGTATAGTACTGACAAATTGAAAAGCGATCTTCGATCAAAATCGCTTTCAATAAATAAAACTAAATATAAAAAAAAACAACCAAACTAACACCTAAGTGTTAGAGGCTCAAATAAACAGCTCTCACTCTTTCACATAATTGTTACACGGTAGAGAAGAGAATAGAAGTTCTCACTCTTCCACATAATTGCTCCACGGTTGAGGATAGAATAGAAGTTCTCACTCTTCCACGGAATTGCTCCACGGTTGAGGAGAGAATAAAAACTCTCACCCTTCTACGGAATTGCTCCACCGTCGGATTCAAAAATTGTCTTTAAATACATTCAAATTTTTCAGATGTAAATGTGAGTGTTTTATTCATATTAGGTATGTAGTCCATACACATATTTATATGGAATATGTTGTCCTTTTGAATTTGCATGTATCCATTTGCATATCCAGGACATTCGTATTCAGCATTTGGTTTTTTTTATTTATGAAAGAAAGAAATAAAGCGCAGGGGCGCAGCACGAGCAAAGCTCGGATAAAACTACAACAGCATTCCTACGAAGGCCACGATAGCCGACGGGACATTCCATTCCCACTCCTCAAACGCAGCCTTCCTCGCTAAACCATCTGCGGCGCCATTGACTTCTCTACGAACAAGGGAAATACTCCAGCCTGCATTCTTGGCCAGAAGAGCGGCACACTCCACAACCCACTTCGTGACCGGGGAATACCACCCTCCATGGCTCTGAATCAAATAAAATGCCTCGGCACAGTCCGTTTCAAAGCAACACTTAGTTAATGAGAAGCTCTCTACCCAACACATTGCATGATATACTGCAAGTCCTTTGGCTTCCACAATATAGGGAACATCTTTAATACTCATAGCGATAACTCCCATAACCAGACCACAGGAATTCCTCATAATGCAATCCAAGCCCGCTCTGTTGTCAGTCTTGTTCATCAAACTATCGCAGTTGATTTTGAGGGCTGCACCCACCGGAGCTTGCCATTCCAAGGCTTCCTCCCCTCCCAACACAAAGAATTTAAAAAGCGGTCCGTTGTAAGTAGAGACTCTGTTCATGGCCAAGGTCGTAGCCTGAGAAGTGACAAGCCCTCTCTTTTTATGAGCCACTAAATTCCGGTTCCTCCAAATCAAACTCACTCTTATACTAACCAGGGCAAAGTTGTCAGTCGGCAAGCTTTTAAAGCTAAACCACAACAAGTCGCTAGTATTATCAAACTTGGCAGGGTCCCATCTTTGCTCTAGCCCCAGACTCGCCCATAAAGATTGAGCCCACCAGCAATCCAGGAAGGTGTGCTTAGTCGACTCCACCTTAAAGCCACACACCTGGCAATGCAAATCCACGGTTAGGCCTCTTCTCCGAAGATTAGACGCAACGGGTAATGCCTCGTGACATAGTCTCCATATAAAGAATTTAGTCTTCTTCTGGATTCTCATTCTCCAAACTCCTTTCAAGAAAAGCATTACCTCCTTTTTACTTGAAGGCTCACCAGAAATCTCTGCTTCCAACCTGCATTGAAGCTCTTTCATTTTTAGGTAGGTTGGACGAACAGAGAATTTACCGTGATCCTCCAGACACCAATGGGGTCCTCCGTTACTGTCCAGCTTCATCCAGGATTTCATTTTCTGACCCGCCGCCCAAATACTTCGCCACGCAAAGGAAGGTCTCGCCTTTAGCGGAGCACTAAAAATGTCTGAATTTTTGAAGCATTTAGCTTTATAAAGCCTGCTTACCAGCGCTGAAGGGACAGAGAAAATTCTCCAATATTTTTTTTGAATAAAAATTTATATTCAAAAAAGACGGGGGAAAAAGAAACAGGAACAACAGCAACAGACACACAACCAGAGAAGGACCTGAAGAAGGAGCAAAAGGAAAACCCTGAAAGACACAGGCTACGCAGAGCCAAGAAAGCAAGGAGACAACAAAAGCTAGAAAACGATAGGGCTACGCAGAGCCATAAGCATAGAGACTACGCAGAGCCAGCATACACATGACAAATGAGCAGTATAATAACAAACCAGACAAAGACCCTGAGGAAACGAGAAAGCAGCTAATCAGGGGGAGCGGAGGCGGAAACATGATATCTTGTATTAGATTGAACTTGATAACGAATAAGAGTAATGGCATGAAGGGACTTCCATTTTTTTGTGCTTCACACTGTACACTTTTATCAATAACATCCTCCATATTCTTTGAATCAGCGTAATGCTGCTCTCTTTTTGATCTCTAAAGATAGTGTAGTTTCGGTTGTGCCATAATTCGTAAACTGCTGCATTTGCCGTGAAAGATAGAATAGCGTCCTCATCTTTGCTGAGATTATGTAAGTGATGCCTCCAAGCGATCCATTCTTGCCAAGAGTTGCCCTGAAAGGGTTTTCCCAAGATATTAAGGAGAGGCTTCAGAACCTGCATATTGG
>JAWWMW010001402.1:42989-55223 GCA_035048345.1 Echeveria elegans
CAGTTTTTACTAAGATTGGATCTTACTGATGTTTTATATTTATATGAGTTAATGCGGGTGATGTTCCTCACATTGTCTCTGTTTGTTATCTCATATGCGTGACGGGTGAAGAAGTGACTTTCGATCATTTTAGATTGCTTTGGTGTATGTGTTTTTTAGAAAATGTAGTTGCTTAAAAGTAAGGATTTGATAGATCATATTAATAAGTTTCAGTAGCTTCTCGTCTCTGTAGAATTGCGATGCAGTCATCTTTCATTCTCTATAGGTTTTTGAAAGGGTAGTTTTCACAATGGGTGCCTGTTACCTAAACTCGTCGTTGTAGTCACATTACAAATGTACTTACAAACAGAATAAAAAGGCGTACGTATGACTAACGAGGGAAAAGTAACACGTCAATGTACCTGCTTCTATTGTTGTCTTAATATTTAACTGATGCAACATTTTTCGAACAAACGCAAATGGCAAGGTCATGGACCCAGAGTGACCGTTCCTTGTCCGATGTAAATCATCTTTAGTCACACACGATAAGGCATCGGCTAGGGATGGACAGTGATGGAACTTTAAACATGCTTTGATGGTTTCATTTTTTTTTTTTTTTTGAAGGAACATGGGGTCGGAATTTAAAGAGGTGTGGAAAAAATGCACACATTCTGTAGAGAAAATGGGTTCCTATACTTCGATAATGAACTTGTCATACACTATTACATATTGAGCGATACACCGGTTTTGATGATAAGAGATGGGCCTCTCTGCTATTTCTATTTTCTACACCATGTCCTTAGCCTACAAGTCACTTAGGGTAGTACTCCATGACTGGTCCAAATTAATTCGTTCACTAAATAGTTTTGATGGTTATTTAAAAAAATGAAATAAATTGAAATAAGGATTGAGAAAGTGAGTGTTTGTGAGAAAAATTGATAAATTAGTGATTTGATTGATGATAAAATTTGTAAGAGTAATTTTATTCATCATTTTAGGAAAGGAAAAACATATTTTGTGACTATTAAAAAGAAAAAAGTAATTGTTTTATGAGACGGAGTTAGTAGACAATTGGTCTTCAAGTTTTTTCTCTCCTTATTTATATTAATTTTATCTTAGGTAGAAATGGAATCAAATGACCAAATCGCCCCCATGGCCCCATATTGAGGATCAATCAAATAAAGGATAAAATGCAGAAAAATAATAATATTATAATATATCATTTGCAGATAAATAGTATTATAACTGATAATGACAGAAAATAAGTATCAAAAGCATTTTGTTAATGAAAAACAAGTATTCGTCGTTTTCTTACCTGTTTTTCGGAGGGTTCCACTTTCACCTGTTCGTTTTCTACATTTCACATACCGTTGCGTTCGTTTTGAAACGTAGATTCAAAATCCGATGGTCTTTTGTTTCATTTTATCTTTCATTAACAATTTTGTGTGATTGTTCAGCATCGTGTATTGGCCAGACCTCAGCGAGGAGTCAGAGAGGCATACCGAGTGTTGAAATTGGGAGGAAAAGCTTGCCTGATCGGACCTATGCATCCAACATTTTTGGTTATCTCGATTCTTTGCAGATGCATCAGCATGGATGCTTTTTCCTACAGGACAAGAGTACATTGAGTGGTTCCTTCCAGAAAACAGGTTTCAAGGATGTTCAACTTGAAGAGAAGTCACGTCGAAAGCACTCAACGACGGACGAAACGCGCGGTCGGAAACAACAAGCGGATGCGGCGGCTGGGAAGCAAAGAATCGCAATTCATTCAATTGCTAAAAAAAATACAGACAAAAAACTAAACCTAAAATACAAGTTTGTGATAATTACAAAAACGCCCAAAGAAACCTGCTTATTTACAAAACTAAAACTATTACAATTTTCTTAATACAACTCAAAAGGATTGGCCCAAGGTGGTGCCGAGGAGTCCGACAACATGGATTAATTATTGGTTGCTCTGTAACGAGGAGTCAAACCTGCATCAAGAAATTCTCCTCTGCAGGTATTTTTGCTTTAGTATTCCTGTACTAAATTAATTATACGAACACACTGTCTACGGTATTATCTCAAACATAATTGATCAATTTTGGAACCAGCTACTTTGGAACTTTATGTTTTATACTTTTTAATCGACATTCTTTTATATATATATTTATATCTTCTTCTTTTCGTGCAGCTTGTTTCATCATATTACGTACTTGTTCCGATCTACATGTGGATCAAAGATCAAATAGTTCCCAAATGCCAACCAATCTGAAAATATGCGAAAACAAGATCTTAGAGGCTCGTTATTACGCATTGTGCAGTTTTGTGTGATGAAGTTAACAGGGTATTAGATGGTTTGGCTTTGGCTTGCTCAATGAGATGTTTAGTAGATGTTTGTTGTAGTCCGAATTCCATTTCTTTTTAATAAGGTTTGCAGTCTACTTTTGCTCTTTAAAAATTTAAATAATCAGTTGTTTCAGCTCAGTTAAATTTTGATCACAATCTAACTTTTTATTTTACTTAGAAATTATGTTTCAGTGAGTCAGTCTCAGCTATGTTGAGTATATACTTGAATTCAACACATAAAAATGACTTATTTTGCTACAAAAAAGATTCAAATTTGAACCACTCTGCACTGTCATGATTCGGACCCGATTTGATCAGATTTGATTTTATAGTCAAGTTGAACTGAATTGAAATTGAAATTGTTTTAATCACCTGAGATAAGTTGAATTAAATTACGAAAGTGATTATTTTAGAAGATTTAATTTATGGAAAATTTGATTTTTTTTTTCCGAATAGCGGGTTACATTGGGTAATACATATTTTTAGTACAATATCATTATCATTGATTAGTACATATATTCCAAATCAAACACGTGTCGCATACGACTTCTTTATCCATTAACAAATCTCTACAACTTCAAGCGCAAATAACCCATATACTTCTAACAAATATCCGCAGCTTCACACATACAAATAACCAGATGAATCACGTTCTTCAAAAGCACAACAAACAATAATTTTCACATGTAGAAACAATGTGTACATTTTTGGTGGGTTGAAACGTTGACCACTGCCCAGAAAGAAATGATTATTATTACAAAAAGGACAAAATAAAATGCCGCTAAAAGAAGTAGATGAACGGATGATTCTCCGATCAATTGACCGTTGAGATCAAATCTAATGATCCAATTGATAATTCTCCTTCAATTAGGGTTTCAATTAATCACACAATGCTACGGAGAGTCATCGACCTGTCTGATGCTGTACAAAGAAGGTGGCGCTCCAGCAGTATTCCAATCCCCTAAATGCCCTAGATGGAAATTATCCAATTTTGACGATGATTCATGGTCTTCTCAGACTCCCGTTTGTCAGATCGCGTTGCATCAGGGCCGTAGGAATACTCAGGAGGATCGGATTTTTTGTAATTTGGATGTTAGGATTCCTTTTCCAGGTGACGCATTTTGTCAAACACCTTGCGTGCTTGTTCGTAGTGTTTTAGGGTTTGTACTGAAATATTTAGTTGGTCAGTTCAATTCAATATAATTTTGTTCAGTTCGGCATTTAAATTTTAGTTCAACATTTTGGCAAATTCATGCCCCTTTTTTGTTATTGCTGATATTTTTATCTTCGCAAAAAAAAAAAAGCTAAAAATTTAGGGATTGAGATTCAGTTCGATGTTAAGTATATCTTTCAGTTCAGTTTAATTGAATTCAGCCATTGTGTTTTGCTATTTATGGGTGATTTGTTGGATTAGGTGCGTCTGGGATAAGAGATGTGTTAGTAGGGATTGTGGCGGTTTTTGATGGGCATAATGGAGAGGAAGCTAGTGATATGGCGTCTAGGCTATTATTGGAGTACTTCTTGTTGCATACATATTTTCTTCTTGATTCGACTTATGCTGTTGTGCTGGGGAAATCGATGCTGCCTAACAAAGAGTATCGTGATGATAAGATGGGGCATAATTCAGATGAATCATTTAACAGCAGGTTAGCTTTTTGAAGCTGTATTCATAATTTTTGTGAATATGATATTGTATTGGTGCCTAAAAAATCAGTTGGACTATCATACTAAATTTGACGCAGAAACTTACACTAAGCATGCTTTTTTTAGATGTAAACCTTCAGCTTTTCAAGTGGTTCAACTTGATGTTTAGAGTGCAAAGTGCTGCATATATGTCGTGTTAGTCTAATTACCGTATTTCCATGATTGGGGTATGGGTGGATAATGTGATCACGAATTGATTAGTGAAACATATTGGAAGGTTTTACTAAAAGAATGAATCTCTTTTGTGCTTGATACATGGGAACCTTTTTGCAACTCATGTTTTTGTAAACATGTTCATGGTTTGCTTTGTTGATTCTCCGACCATAAATTTCAGGTACAAACCACCCTTACTTTCCATTTTCGACGAGTCTTTTCGGTTGAAAATTTTGAAGGAATCTTTGTTGAGGGCAATACATGACATCGACGCGTCCTTTACAAGGGTTAGATGATTAGATAACTGTCACAGTTATGATATTATATGAAACCTCTTATGTTGAAAACCGAACTCGTACTGGTGATTATTGTTTTTCTAATTCATTCAATTTTTTTAAGGAAGCTTCTAAGAGACATCTGGAGTCAGGAACTACTGCGACAATTATACTCTTGGTAGATGATCAGATTTTAGCGGCTAATATTGGTGATTCCAAGGCTTTGTTATGCTCTGAAAAAGTCCTGTCTCCTGCAGATGCTAAAGGTTAAGTGACACCTCACCAACTTCTTAGTTCTTACTGAATGGCCAGTTAGGATAGGCATGCAATTTCACTGTTTCAATTTTTATTGTTGTAATCATTTGTTTAAGTTTTCATTTGACGGTTGCAATGCTTCTCAAGATATTATGGTTGGTGACAGAGTATTAATTGTATATGCAGCTAGATTACTGAGTATGTATGCTGAAAAAAGACGCAAAGGTTTGATATCACGTTATAAAGGCCACAATGGCTTTAAAGGAATGACTTCCAAGGGACTAGCACATTTTTTTGTCAAGGAATTGACAAAAGATCACCATCCAGATAGAGATGATGAAAAGTCAAGAGTGGAAGCTGCTGGAGGCTATGTGCATGCCAGCAGTGGAATTCCTCGAGTTAATGGAAAGCTGGCTGTGTCTCGAGCTATCGGGGATGTGTCATTTAAGAGGTGGGCTATTTTTACATTCGATACTTCAGATTTTTGTTGTTGCACATAGATCTATTCAAAAGGCTAGCTAGATATATGATATCAATTCAAGACCTGATGAGTAGCTGCGTATTAGACACTTGACTGGTGTTTAAATGGTTTACATGAAAACATGGTTTGACAGCTATGGTGTCACATCCTCTCCGGAGATAACGGACTGGCAACAACTTTCTGCAAATGATAGCTATCTTGTAGTTGCCTCTGATGGCCTATTTGAGAGCCTTAGTACTCAGGATGTATGTGACCTTCTATGGGAAACAGAACAGCGTGACAATGGACAGTCACATCTTTCTGTTTTATGCTCATATGCATTAGCAGATTGCTTGGTTAGCACTGCCTTTGACCAAGGTAGCAGAGATAACATGGCAACTGCTGTAGTTCCACTTCGAGCACCTATCATTTTCCAGAAATCTGCTGAAGAGAAATTCAGTTTAAGTGGAGAGGATTCCTCAGCAGTCGACAACCTCGCATTAGTTTCTGGACAGCCCTGTAAGTCCTGCTACCCTCTCATTTTGATAACTTTTTATCCTTATTTGGGTAGGCATGGATGTAGTAACTTTTTTTTGTCAAGCTGGATACCTAAAAGTTGCATCCCTTCGCAAGGAGAAAGTTTTTCTTTTTACACAATTGAAGCATCATGAGAGTATGGTTGTTGGCATCTTTCAAAAGTGGTCATTTGAAGTTAGAACTATTTTATCCTCAGTTAATAAATAATACCAAGCTCATCCAAAGACAAATTTCATTAACCGAAGAGCTTTTTGTGCTTGCAGCTTTAGTTTTAATGATATTGTGATAATATAGAATGCTCTATTAGTTGATTGTGTTTTCTCTGATCTTTAGAATGGCACACAATGGACTTCAACTATGTCCTCTAGTCCCAGTCACGTATGCGATGGCTAAGTCAGCATATATGTGATGCGTATTTCTTCGTCCACTGTCTTTAAATGGTTGATTAGGCCTCGTCGTTCCTGCTAATGAAGCCCATACATCTAAAACACATGCACGTTTCTGCTATCTCAACAAAATGATGATTTTCAATTTCCTACGTGACTCTCTTTTTTATATATTAGTGAGAAGTGTCTCTTCCGAACTTGCACCGTTGGAGCAGTCTACCCATCCAGTTTTAACCAAGTTTAACAGGCTATTGGTAAGGTCATACCTTTCACAATTTTATTATTGGACATCTTTTGTTAAACCTATGAGGACATGATGTTTTTAACTGCCATCATCGTTTGACAGCATTTGGCAATAGCGTCAGATAGTACTAGAGATGCAACTGGCTGTTAGATATTATTTCTGTACTTGTATTTCTCACTGTTGTTCTAATGTTTCAGGTGGAAGGAAAACATGGGGGCGCAGGTTGTTTTTATGTTTTCGAAAACCTTACGCATGAGGTAGACTATATGATGCACCCTGAGATGCCCGATTGGGATGCAGATGGTTCTTATCCCTTTCAGGCTTTGCCTCAAACAGTTGATAATAAATGTGGTGAGTCACCTGATTATATTGCTTCACTTGTTCCATCCTATTTAAATACAAGTAAATTCGTAAATTAAACAGGTTGGCCTACGAACTTACATGGTGGTGATACAAAGTATTTCAAGCATTTTGGAGGCCCTTCTAAGGGTCATGACAATCAGTGCATCAATCCAGAGGCTCTGGCTCATTTCATTGGTATGCTTGGATCTGTGCCTTTTCACGATACTAGTTCTGGTCAAGGATCATTTGACTTCGAAATGCCAAACTTGAGGTTAGTTGTGTCATATTGCTTTGCAACACCTAAAGTTAAAAGTGAACTAATTTGGCGAAGTGGAAGTGTTATAGGTAGCGTAAATGGCTAGGGATAAAGCCAAACACCTTGAAATTTGGGGTGTACAGACTAAATGAAATGTCCAAAACACCCCTTGTTTTAGGGAATAGTGGACATCTTATGTATTAATGTAAATTTCACATGAACTACCTAACTTGCCTCTTTAGCAAAATTATTTCATGCATGCTTCAAAGGGCATTTTTGTCACAATTCCATCAGTCAACCCCGACTTTCGGGGTGAATAGCATTACTTTAATGACTAGAGTAAGTAGTTTGGATACTGTGCCTGTTCTTTGAGGTGTCCTTGTAAAGTTGATCTTCACTTTATCTAACAAACAACATATTCATCTGTAATGGAACGGTGATGCGACAGTTACTAGAAAAAATTCTCATTGAAGTGAAGAAGAAGAAGATAATTGCGTTGATGAAATACTAGATTTCCAATATGGAATAGCCGAGAGTGTTCATTTTGTGTTGTTCGAGCTATAATCTCTTTTCACAATCACACGTCCTCAAAACCACAATGGTCGATCGATATTGTACGCCGAGTTTTCAGAGTGCCTATTATTTGAGTTCCCCTCTTTCGAAACATTTGTATATTGTATAGGTATACGCTAAAAAAGAGGTTTGACCGTGGCTCATATGGTGAGGTTTGGTTGGCTTATTTTTGGAACTGTTCTGTTGGAAAGGTACCCGTGACAGAAAATCCAAATGGATCTGCTGATAACAACAATGGTGATAAACATAAGAACTCAGAAACTGTTAATCTTCTTGACAGTAACTTGCTCATTTTGAAGCGTATACTGGTAATCCCTTTTTGCTAATTTGCTCTGAACTTACTACTTTAGTAGTTCCTTTTGGTATTTCTTTTTGCCAACATCCACCAATCTCTTACTCTATACTTTTAAAAATTTCCATTAGTTTGAATTTGAGCGCAAACCATGCTGCTTGTTATCAAAATGGAAAATCGGACAAGATTTTGAAACAATGCCAGACTTTAAGTGGATTTTGAGTTGTGGAAATTCGGACTTTTGTGCATGTGTGAAATTAAACCTAGATTACAGCTTGCACACCAGAACCCTTGATTGATTGCAAATGTTCCCTTCTTTCTTGGTGGGTTCATATCAACATAGTTACATCAAAATGATGCAGATCTGTATGAGCTGTTCCGTTATCATCTGGTTCCTTTCCCTCCTGCAGCTGCATGTAGCTTTGTTTCTCTTCCTAGTGACTTCACGCAGTGTTACTTTTTTTTTTGAGAGATTAGAAACAGGCGTGTCAGCCCCAATTACAGTCCCTACTTTTTGGCCAGTTCATGCAGTGTTAGTTCTGTTCTATTATCCAGTGTTTGATTATATAATTGCTTTGGAGCCACAATTATTCCTTTTGCATTATTCTGATGAACAGGTGGAAAGAGGTCCCGCTGTTTACTTGAGTGGTTTGAGAGAAAAGCATTTTGGCGAACTGTTTCTAAATGCTTCCAGTCACCTTGAAGGTATTCTCAGAATTCAGATACTTCCTTTTAAAAAAAATATACTTCCTGGATTTTTTTGATGACTGCGTGGAAGGAAACCAATCACTATTTGCAAAACAGATACCATGTGGAGTTCAAAATACTTTACGCACACAGAAAATGTTGTGTACGCCGAGCAAGGTCTGGACCATATTGCAAGATACATTGAGTCTTTCGAGTCTCGATCAAATGAAATTTGGCTTGTATTCCGACATGAAGGCATATCGTTGTCAAAATTGATGTACACTGTTGAAGATTATGAGAGCAATACTTCTGATGAAATGGGTGACAAATCGAACAGAGTTCAGCTATTGCACCCATCAAAGTGGTGGCATTGGCTGAAGAAAACAGAGGCGGGACAAGATGAAATGAGAAACCTGATAAGACAGTTGGTAGGTCCTCTGCCTTAAATATTCTGTTCTTCAAATCTTGTGCTGTATCTTTAGTTGTTGTATTGGTACTTGGTATAGGAATTCCAGTTTCTACTGTGTGCATAAGTATCATTCTTCAAGAACCTTAATTAGATAAAAGACATCTGAACTGTTGCTTATTCATCCATTTCATTTCAGCTGTTGGGGATTAAGTCTTGCCATGACCGAAATATAACTCATCGGGATATTAAACCAGGTAATATCATAAAATACATTTATTATAAAAAAGGTTTCGGTATGGATGGACACTCATATGTCATATCATAGTAACATGGGACATCTCTTTATATTTGCACTAAATTGGTGGTCACTGAAAAGAATTAGCTCAAACATATCTTTGCCAAGGAATTTTTACATGAATACTTGTTTTGTACCTTTTTTCTTTTCTTTTTCTCCAAGGTGTCGTATAGAAAATACTATAGGACATCAAATATATGCTTGATATTTCTATACTCATTGATTTCGTATGTGCCATGATAGAAAACATGGTAATATGTTTTGAAGACGAAGATACTGGAAGATGTTTAAAGGGGAGCCCAATTGGGAATCAGAAGTTCATAACGAAACTGTAAGTGATTCTATTTTGGTTGCTGAAACAAAATACGGATTCGTTATATATACCGAACAGAGAGTGACATTATCTTATCAAAATGTGGCCCGTCTTTAGTAAATCAGCTTTACTTAATAAATTTCAAATGATTTGTGGTCAATCAGCTTTTAATTTTCAAGGGCACAAAAACGAAATTTAACCTGGTTTACCCAGATTTCTTAGGGCATTGTATGATACTGATGCAGTTGCGTAATTAACAAACTTCAGTGAAATTTCATGATATTAGTTCTGATGTAGCTCGATTCATTTCTTTAACACTTGGAGAGTCTTAACAATCATGCACTATGCAGGCGCCTTATTGACTTTGGAAGTGCCATTGATGAGTTCACAGTAAAGCGATTGTATGGAGCTGCTGGACCGTCTAGGTGAGACTGATCATCATTTGTTGGACATGCAGCTATGATCCAATATACCGTTTCCTTATTTTATTCACATTCTTTTGGGTGCTATTCTTTAACACAATATGTTCTTCTGAAGAGCTTTGTTATGGTATCATATCGATTCCTCTTCTAGCCTGCAAAAATGATGATTCCTCATTGAACAGATGGAATTTTGCCGCGCTTTTTCCACTTGCTGCAATGTTGATATGAAACATTTTCTTGTGCATATTAAGCTATCGTTCTGTCCCATCCAGATTCTACTTCTGTTTGCTGCCTCTTCTCAGTTCACTAGTTTCTTTTTCATCATTAGAGCTGAAGAAACATCCGAATATATGCCCCCAGAGGCACTGCTAAATGCTACTTGGTATCAAGCACCACAAAGCGTAGTCTTAAAGTATGTTGCTACTGCAAGATTAAATGTTTTTGATTTGATGTATCTTGCTTGTCCCAATGCAGTTTCACTTATTGTTATCTACTAATATTTGATAGGTATGATATGTGGAGTGTGGGTGTTGTGATGTTAGAGATGATTGTGGGATCTAATAATGTGTTTCAAATAAATTCAATAACCCGTAATCGGTTGGATCCATACCTCGATGGTTGGAGTGATGATCTGAAGGAACTTGCATATAAGTGAGTAATGTTCCTATATAGCAACAGTTTTTCATGTTCAACATTTCAAATACAGATTCAGTATATACTATACAGGGAGCTACACCCGAAAATATAAAGATTATAAAGTAACACAATGGGGCAGATTAATATTGAAAGATCACATTGTTTGAGGATGAAAAAAGTTCGCTTTATCGTGATAAATATACAATCATTATTGGTTACTTACGGTAATGTCAACTGTTCAGGCTTCGATCATGGATGGAACTTTGTATCTTAACACCTGGGACTTCATCAAAACATTTCAAGGGAGGGAGAACAAAGTACCAGGTTTGTTGATATCGTTTCTTATATTGGTTTGTTGTTTATTTTAAAGTTTGAGTTAATTACAGAAAGACACACATGTTTTGGTGTTTTATCAGGACACGCCTTTATGTTTTTTTTTTCACACTTAAATACTCTTATGTTTGCTCCGTTAGCCACGACAAGCCTTTTTCGTGTATTCCGTTAAATTAACGGAAAATAGTTTAAAATATTTTAAAATTCAGAAAAATATTATGAATTTTTTTAAAATCATTTAAAAATCGAAAAAAGGTTTAAAAATCATAGGAATTTTTAAAAAAATAAATAAATAATCAGAAAATAAAAAATAAAGGCATGTCCCGGTAAAACACACAAATATGTGTTTTCAGTAATTAACTTGTAAAGTTTTCAGTACTTCAGATTTATATTATATAAATAGTTAATTACAGAAAAATACTTCTATGTTTTTGTGTTTTATCAGGACACGCCTTTATATTTTTTTTCTTCACTCTTAAATACATGTATGTTTGCTCCGTTAGCCACGACACACCTTTTCGTTTTTTCGTTAAATCTAA
The DNA here is from genome assembly GCA_035048345.1 of Echeveria elegans. Taxonomy (NCBI): domain Eukaryota; kingdom Viridiplantae; phylum Streptophyta; class Magnoliopsida; order Saxifragales; family Crassulaceae; genus Echeveria; species Echeveria elegans. The sequence goes on from JAWWMW010001402.1 coordinate 54,411, forward strand.
CGAAATATCATTTTAAAATTCAGAAAAAACAGAAAAAAATTCAGAAAAAGATTAAAAATTATAGAAAATACAGAAAAGGTCTAAAAATCATAGAAAATTTTCATATGAATACAAAAATCAAAAACATTATAGTACAAAATGTTAAACTTTTAAAATTCAATTCTTTTTATAAAAGTTCATTATTAGTAACAAAATATCCTTCACTCGTTCAAAAAATGGCCAACCTCCAAATTTCATGGAAATTAAGAAAATTTAGTAGATATTTTTTACCCCTATATAGTGCATCAAAAGATTAAAAGTTTTGAAATTAACCTTCCCAAATAATCCAAAATTAGTGTGTGAACTCATGTACTGTAATATAAATTTTTACCTTGAATATTAAATATTTACTTTATACCATAATATGTACGTGGACTTTTTTATAACCTTTATATTTTAAACATTTTCTGATTATTTTAATTTTTCTATGATTTTTAAAAATTTTCAGAATTTCCTATAATTTTTAAAAAGAGTCTGAATTTTAACATTGTTTTTTAAAATTTTCTGAATTTTAATATTTTTTCTGAATTTTTAAATATTTTAAAATGATTTTCGAATAGATTTAAGGGCAAAAACGAAAAAGGTGTGTCGTGGCTAACAGAGCAAACATACAGGTACTTTAGTGTGAAGAAAAACATAAAGGTGTCTCCTGGTAAAACACTTAAACATAGGGGTCTTTTCTGTAATTAACTCTTAAATAAATAAGTTGAACTCAAGAATGTTATTTGACAATATATATGACACTCTTGGGTATATTAGTGTTCATGGAGAGGT
>JAWWMW010001402.1:63082-76904 GCA_035048345.1 Echeveria elegans
AGAAAGTGCGGAGTTTGCGCAGCTATGTGAAGACAAGGGTCTGACTTTTATTGGACCTCCAGCGTCTGAGATTCGTATTAAAAGACAATGTGATTATAATTTAGATGTGATTTTCTATCTATTAGCTCAGATGTTTTTTGTTGAATATTTGTACTTTGATTTGAGTCTGCCAAAGTCAGCAGTTGGTGGACTTGAGTTAATACTGTGTAATTTACTGAGAACTTCTCATGTTAGTGCATCAAAGAGAACTAATAATGGCCGAATTTTCCACTGGAATTTGATTGCGGATCAACTTTCCCTTGCACTTTGTTCTCGAAACAAATAAACTGTATTCAGACGTTAGATTACCAGGCAGGTTACAGACATGAAACAGGCATATATGAGTACATGCCAAGCCAGTGCTTGGTCAAAGTTAAGATTCAAATGGCCAAGTTGACTTAATGCGGTGTTATTGTACACAAGACGGTCATTCGTTTTTAAATGTTTTCTGTACATCAATTTTGACTTTTTGAATTGACATATAATTGGTTGATTATTAATTAGATAAGAACATATTTAAAATGACTTTTTCTTGCTACGAAATGGTCGAATTTAAATGGGTATGTTGGGCATTAAAGCGCCCCCAAATTTGATTCAACATTGTCGCTCATTCTTCCTTAGATAATGCCATCCCATTTCCCTTTTTTTATTACCCTTTTCTGATTGTGAGTCAATTACTTATTGGACATATAAGGACATTTAGAAGAGACAGGGATGAACAAGAACATAGTTACTAAAATAATTGATCCAAATATGACGAATTATAACTAATGCTTTTCATTATTATTTACTCCTAAATAATTTTACTTTTATCTAAGATACAAATACAGAACTATCAGTATTTAAATCTTGAATCCTAACACGGCAATTATTATCATAAGCACTAAATAAAAATATACACAAATTTAGGTAGGTGAAAATTTATAGTCGTAGTCACCTAGAAACAAAACGAACAACGGTGACACGACACCGTACGCGTGCGTACGTACTACGTACAATCCCGCCAATCTCGTCAAAATCCAAACCGAACCAAACTCGTTTTTTTTCCGATAACGGGTTACACGGGTACAATGCCGTACAAGACATAATAAATTTAGTACATAAATTCCTACTCAAGCACAGATCATACAGGACTCCAATACCCACGAAGCAAACAATTAAATGTATGCCTGAAAATAACCCTAAAGCACCAAAAGTCATAAAACAGCAGCACACCGACTGACTTCCAGCCACAAACCTCCGAACTCCATCTTAAATGGAAAGCATTGAAGAAGGAAACGTCACCCAACGCCATTTAATGCCCCATCTCCAACAGTCACGACCATAGCTTTTCCGCCCACCTGCCTTCCCAACAGCTGCGTCGGGAAGCCCCACTCCTGCCGAGATTCCACGCGGTCAAGTCCGGCGACACCGATCCGGCAAGAACCAGTAACACGAAGACGCTGGCCCCTTTAAAGATCCGAAACACTCCTGGCTCCTACCGGCGTACCGCACCAAGGTCCCCGCACCCGACTGCACAGACATCAGGACTCAGCAAAAAACCCCCAACCACAGAACAGAGCCTGACCACAACCCCATGCGGCCCGAAACCTCGCCAAAGCTCCCTAGCGCCTCCGCAAACTCGTTGATTACACGTAAACTCGTCTACATCCAAACCCACCAATACTTCGCTACCTCGCCGATCCATCAAAAAATAATTAATAAGAATGAATTTTGAAATATAAATTATTATTTTTGACTCGCAGAAGAAATATCACAATAGTTATAAGAATAAATTATTTATTTATTTACTAAAACTTAAAAATCACTCCACTGCAACACCAATAAATAAATTAATTTCTTCAAAAAATTCGGTAAGTATTTAATCCGATTAAAAATATTCAATCTTTTTAGCTGCCGTCCTCTAAAAATTAATTTAATTTAATTTGTTGGATATAGAAAAGGTAATTTAATTTATACTACCAGCAGACTCGTCAAGTTGAATATTTCAATCAATAACTCTTTTTTCAATATTTATTTCTTTTGCTGCAATTTCTCTTCTGCTGTTCTGCTCGCCACCTCCTTCTCTCGTCTCCGCCTCAAAGCTTCTCCCTTTGACCTTCCCCAATTCGTTCACTGATCTACAGGTACCTTTTTTTTTTTTTTTTTTTATTGTTGATTGGATAAAAATATAGACTTTTATTGTATAAGATTTGTGGGTTTTGCGTCGATTGGGGTTTTCAAGGATAAAGCGTGTTCCTTTTTTATCTTCAAATTGTTTTTGTTGTTGGGTTTGGTTTGGAAGGTCCTAAGAATGAATCTTTTGCAATTACTGTTGGAGTTTTTGTGTATTTGTTGATTTTGATGAAGCTGGTGACTTGGTGTGGTTCTTAGAAGGTTTGGCCGTTGTCTCAAAAGTCATACTTGTAGTTGCCTTGATTGGACTTCATACCGAATTACCTTTGAACGAGACTTTAACGACTTTTGGTGTTTCTGAACTTTTCTTATTATACTTGTTTCTGGATTTTGGTTTGTTTTTTGCAGATTGACCAGGGGAGCTGTGAATATTGGTTGCGTAATTGGGCAGTCGTATTGTTATGGCGGATAAGATGAGTTCGCAAGCGGGGGATATATTCTCTGATAAGAGATTGGGGCAAGTGGAAGTGGGAAGTCCAAGCAACAGGGATATGATCAGGGCTGATATGATTGATTTGAAGAGCTTAGACACGCACTTGAGCCGTGTTTGGTCTAAGGAGAGTTTACCATCTTTGAAAAAAGAAGAATGGGAGATTGAGCTGTCTAAGCTTGATATTAGGAGTGTTATTGCCCATGGGACTTACGGAACGGTGTATAAGGGTGTTTATGATGGCCAAGACGTCGCAGGTATGTTAAACTCCCGCCTAGTTTTTGTTTTAATTTTTTTTTTGTACCAACAATACATATTAATATGCCAAAAAGATAGCTGATCTTTGGGCATATTTATCAAGAGACCGTTGAGTTGTTTTTCTGGTAAGATGGATGTCTCATATGCTATTTGGCTGCTTTTTTCAAATTTAATTTTTAGTTAGTCAATAGATTTTTTGTTTTAGAGAATCGGCCACATGTTCAGGGTACTTATATCCATTAATTAACTTTCTCTGCCAAATCGGTAACGACCCGCCACTATCTACATTGGATTTTGTGATTCCGAAGCATTTTTATGTCATGAACTTTAATAATTTTTCTGTCAAAATATGTATGTAAGCTCCAATAGTAGATATCATAAGATTTTCTCTTATGATTATTAAACAGATTTGGGGTATTTTAGCGACTCAGTTGCGAAAGGTTTCCTATAAATTTTCTGTTTCGACTTGTTTCTTCGAATGCCCAACTTGTTTCGACTTGCTAATTATTTTGTAGTGAAAGTGTTGGATTGGGGAGAAGATGGTATGGCAACGGCTGCTGAGACTGCCCAACTTCGGGCCTCTTTTCGCCAAGAAGTTGCTGTTTGGCACAAGCTCGATCATCCAAATGTCACTAAGGTACAATTCCTACAAAGCTTTAAATTAAAACATTCTGTTTCTAGGCACACTTTTACTTTTTATGTCTTTTCCATTAATATTTACTTTGATGATCTTTTTTCCGCCACAGTTTGTGGGGGCATCAATGGGAACCTCAAATCTTAGGATCCCTTCCACAAGCTCTTCAGCGGATGATCATCCTGCACGTGCTTGCTGCGTCGTTGTTGAGTATCTCAATGGTGGAACCTTAAAGAACTTTTTGATCAAGCACAGCGATAAGAAACTTCCCTTCAAAACTGTCGTTCAACTCGCACTTGATCTTGCTAGAGGGTAAGTTTATGAATGGAGAGTATTTCCTTTTATCTTTGGAATGGAACAATGCTGACTCATTTCCACCCACCAAATTTACAGTTTGAGCTATCTTCATTCTGAGAAGATTGTGCATCGTGATGTTAAAACGGAGAACATGCTTCTTCGTCGAGGAACACTGAAAATTGCCGACTTTGGTGTTGCTCGTGTTGAAGCTCAAAATCCCAAGGATATGACCGGGGCTACTGGCACACTTGGATACATGGCTCCAGAGGTATTTGCGTTTTTGCGTGCATATAACATTTTGTGCACATCGTCCCGAACATCACTTAGCTTTCCGAACTCACATGATTATACTTGCAGGTTCTAGATGGAAAACCCTACAACAGAAAGTGCGACGTCTATAGTTTTGGCATATGCTTATGGGAAATATATTGTTGTGACATGCCCTACCGTCATCTTAGCTTTGCAGAAGTGTCATCAGCTGTGGTTGCTCAGGTTCTCTTCTTGTCAAGCTATCTTTAATTAGCCTTTTGAAAAATTATTGGCCATGTTCGACGTAATTTTATTCATTAGTAAACCCAAGAAATACTTGTTGGATTTGGTGAACTAGTGATAATCCTTTCAATTCCGTATCTCTTTTAACAGCATTTGCGCCCTGACATACCTAAATGCTGTCCGGCCCCATTCGCCAACATAATGAAGAAATGCTGGGACACCAACCCTGACAAACGCCCTGACATGGAAGAGGTGGTAAGGCTGCTAGAAGAGATTGACACTAGTAAAGGAGGCGGCATGATACCTGAAGGCCAGTCCAGCTGCTTTTGTTTTAGCTCAAAGCGCGGCCCTTGAGTTCTCACTCTACTGATTTTTACAGTAGTTGAGCGCAGCAGACTGTGCATTTATAAACAGAATCCTCTTTGCCAAAATGATTCAGATCATTATTCAAGATTACAGATTCATTGTTGTCGGATTTTGATACTGTGTTGACAATCCATCTTGTCAATTCCCTGAAGGATATGTGCAACTCGTTTCTCCATCCACACTTTTATACTTCTTTGCCGCTTACATTTGCTTGTATTTAAATGTTGTAACTGTCATGATGGTGTGTGAACCGGAGATTATATTTTGTCGTTTTCCAAAATAATTTTTATAAACTAAGATGATAAATTGTAAAGCTGTTTGTGTTAAGGGTTTTTTTTTGGAGACCATAAATTATCTGAGGACATCATCCTAGCCGTTGATTTAATAATTCAATGACTGAGATTATGACACGTATGAGAGAGAAATAATAAATTAATAATATTATTCATTGCATTAATTATGTATTTATTATTTTTCTCTCATACACGTGTTATCATCTCAGCCATTGATTTATTAAATTCAATGGCTGAAATGATGTTCTCCTGTCCTCAGATAAGATACATGTACTCGGTGAACCTTCCTCAATTGCTTGTATATTAAGGATGAACAAAGTAATATTGTAGGTAGACCATAAAAATATCATGCTTCAAACACAAGTGGCCAAACTGTATCAATCAAAATGATTCAAAGAAAAGTCACACGGTTTTAAGGCTATGCATATTTGTTGTCTTAAAAACACTATACGTCTATACGACGACATGTCTAAATTATTCGATTAATCAAGCATCAAACCCGAAGTACCTTTTTTCTTCAACATAGTTTTTTACCCCTACTTGCCTAGCAAAGATATCTCTCTCTTCTCTTCTCTTTCTGAGAAAAAGAGAGGTTCTTCTCTTTTCGTGTTTGCACATAAGCTAGTTCTTCTGCATCAGCTAAGTTTCGCTCGAGTTTCCAGACATTCCTTATAAGATTCGTCAATCTCCTTTTTCGAACCATTTTCTCTGCCAGTTGGCCAGAACCAGTCTTGCTTGGTATCCTCAGGTGTTTGAACACTCAGGAATGATAGTCCGCCCCCGTATCCATAGCGCTTCAGTGCTTCCAAACCAAACACGGTACTTTTTTCTTACCTGCATACACGCACTTAGATCAAATGGTCATATAGTAGACAATTTTTTGGAAAAAAAGAAAAAGAATATTATCGACCAATCCTAGAACAGTGACCATGAATAACAGAAAGAGATATAAATGAGGTTTTTGCAATTCTAAGCCGATTATGGAATTTATATTTATAAGCTTAAACAAACAAACAAACAAATGCATTGGCAAGTCATAGGTAGATATATTGACCACTAGATAGCAAAAAAATTATAACACCTTGCCATTTTATACTGTTAAAGTTCGACCCGGCTGGCAACTTCAGATTTCGAGTCTGACGAAGATGATGAATCAGACAGCGAAGCATTGGCAACGGCAAATGGGTCGGCTTGATTTTAATGCTACACTACAAAAAAACGTCATTTATCGCTTAAAGACATATATGACAGTAGCAATAGCTCAATTAGTTAGAGTTAAATGTCGATAATGCAATTCGAGTAAATATCCCCATTGTGTAGAATTGGAAAAAGTGATTAGCTTATATATAGATTTGAAATCATAAGTCAAAAGCTGATTGTATCCGTATATGAATTTGTCGAAATTCAACATGATATCATAGCCCATGGTGTGATCAGAGACGAGTAGGAAGCATGTGGGACATGCTTGGTGTGATCAGAGACGAGTATGAAGCGTGTGGGACATGCTATGATGATTGAAATAACGAGGAGAGTAGGTACCCAAAAGTGAACGTAATGATAGCTTAAAAGACTTGCAGAAGCCAAGTACTGGCTCGCGAGAACAAAAGAGAGGGTTCCGTAGGTCAAGGACATCGAAGGAGAAGGTCGCAAAGGGCGCACCTACGATGTTACACTCTGTAACGTCCAAAATTTTATAAATGAATTAAAATAGAGGAATACAAATGATTTTTTGTATTTTGTTGTTCTTCGAGAGTTGCGTTGTACAATCTCTATTAATCTTCTGATTCTACGATTGAAGTTTTGTTTAATTTGATATGACGTCGACAAGGGTCTTGATGACTTGATCTTGTCCGGACGCTGTTGAAGTTGTCTTGACGTTGACAAGGGTCTTGATGACTTGATCCCGTCTGTATGTTGTTGACTTGGTGTTGACGTTAGCAAGGGTCATGGTGACTTGATCTTGCTTGGACGCTGTTGATTTGTGTTGAAGGAGAGTTGTTTGACGACTTCTCTTCTAGCAGGCGGTGCTGGTTGTTGCGCACGTACTGACTGCTAGATTTGACGAGAGGCTTGATGCAGAGTGTTTCTCTTCTTCTGATTTCTTCAAGTATATTTCTTTTTGGACTCAAGCTTTCCTCCTGTGTTGGCAGCAACAGGGGGTTCTCAACCATCTTCAGTAGCTTCTCATGCTTCTTCTCTAATAGACCTTATGAACGTCTCCATTCTGGATTTCCAATATCTAAAATTTGTGTTTTCGTCAAGCAGCTGTGGGCGACAGATATTTCGTCCTTGCATACACATCTTTACGTGTTGACGTTACTCTTTCTTGTCGAGTAGCGTCTCTGATACAACTTGTAATTCTGTTGGTGGAACAGAATGTTTTCCCGATTGCACTTATATGTCTAGTTGTAGCTTGAGAGTTAAAGCTTCAGATACTCAGTAGATAAACAACTCAAGTGTCTTAACCCACGTCGACAATCAGCCTAGTGGTGAGCGTAGCTCAGTAGTGTTCTCTTATTAACTTCTTAGAACTTGTATAATGATCTTTTCTACTATTTTAGCAAACTATATAGGACCTTTTATGCTATCCTAGCAAACTGCACAGGATTATTTATGATATCATATCAACATTTACAATTCTTTTAACTCAGATCACACTACCTATACTACCTCTCTCTCCAGCAGTATAGCTAGAACAGCTCAAGCGCTTCATGTCTCCTCAAACTGATCTCCTTTAGTCGACTAGTTGTCCTCTCAACTAGGAACGATCTCGCGCACAAATGATCTCCTTCAGTTGTCTAGTTGTCCACACAACTAAGAAAGATTTCCCGGTCTTCTTCGAAAGATATGGACTCGACTTTAAGGTGTTTGCGTAAAAGATTTTGACTTAAGCTTCTGAAATCGATGTTGACCTTTAGAGTTTGCTTTTCTATTTATATACATCAAAGCCTCCTTCAATTTCGTATTCGGATTAGGAAAGCTGGACGAATTGATAAGTCCTAGTAGCATTGTAATCCGAATATCTGAGAGCTTAGGAAAGTTTCCTAATTTGATCTTTTTTGGAAACATTATCAAATCCTAACTCTGAACTGATTTTCTTATTCTGGGTCGACTTCCTAATTTCCGCTTTAGTAAGTCGAGATACTCCGCTTGCTTTTAAGAAATCATCTGCAATTGCTTCCGCACTTGATTCTGGAATATGCGATTCTGCGATCTTACGATCTGAGTTGTAGCTTCATCTTCAGCTTCGCCTATAGCTTCATCTTCAGTTTTGCTCCAAATGATGTCACAAGTCATTAGACCAACAATATGAGTTCAATCTCAGAAATTAGTTAAAACTAGATACACAGAGGTGGTTTATACTAAAGTCAAATTATAGGGGTGGTTTATATTAAATTGTCAAACATAGATGTGGTTACACTATTTTTCTCTTAAAATTAATTTGAATTTTGCGTGTGTATACACGCTCCTAAACGAAAATTGTACTTTGGTGGTTCTGGCACTAACTTCGTAACAGAGATGATTTATATTAAAGTTGATATTGGCATATGAAGTTCATCGAGAAATTATCGGTAAATCATAATCTGCAATTGTTTTTCCATGTTTTTCAAGTAAGATGTTGGTGTCCCGCTATAAAGTATTCAAAGTAAGAGAGAAGAACCATAATCTTCCGTCATGTAGTGTTGAAATTATATCCACAACTCACAGTCTCCGGTAGGATTGCAAGTGACCAATAATGATACGAATAATCTTCGAACCGCAAATGGCATGTGAACACGACTCGTTTTCTCTTAAGTTTTTTGGACATAGTCATTTTGCGCTAGCAAACCCAACATTATAGCCGCTTCCTTGTAAGTTGGTCATATATGATTATTAACAATGTGTAGCTCCTCAAATGATCCGAGTTCTTTTATATGATTTAAGTTGGTCATATGTGACTATTCTCGGGTAAAATTTATTTCTAAGGGGAAACTGTGTACATCCTCCCAATAAACTTATTGCGTCAAATGCGCTTAGTTTATTTTTGTGTTTTGCATTCCACACAAAGTATTCTGGAAAATCATGGACGCCATGTGATGTGCTGTTCTCGATTCATCACAAACAACTCTGTATGTGAGAAAAATGACATCTATTAATTGTCATGAGTATGATGTATATGACCAAACCGGTCATGAAATCTGATAAGTTTGGATGTGATATAAATCAGCGACTTGCTTTTACTGGCAAGATTAAAAAAAAAAATCGTTTTGAAAATCACATACGCAAAAATGCCGCTATCGACACTCTGACAGCACGCATGCGTGGATCTAAATGTGACCCAATTTTCTTTACTTTGGGCCTGCGCAGCCCAACATTATCTCCCTGATCCTTCGCACGTTTCCGGCTTCTTCAGCTCGGAGATGGCCGCCGCGACGCCCTTCGCTGCTCTCCGCTCATCGGTCGCATCTCGCTTCGCCATTTCCCAACGTCACCACCTTAATCGCCGTCGACATTTTCTCCGGTTCAGTCAAACAGCATCTTGCTACCCGGAGCGCATCCAATTATCCGACCGCTGTAACGGGCAGACGTTAACAGTAGCACCGCCAGCAGGAAGCAATGGAGTAATAGCAATTGAATACGCGGAGCTTGATCTTGTGGATAAAGTTTGCGACGAAGTTGGACATGTTCGTATCAGGCCGCATGTCAATCCCCTCAACTCCTTCTTCTGCGTAACTCTCTCTCATCACCCAGCCCTCCCTTTTTGCTACACTTTATCTTTTGTTTCTAAATTGTGATATTTGATTTTAGGCACCTATTGAAGTTCCCGATTGGAACCAAGTGTTCAAAGATGCTGCTTTGCCTCTCATGGTCGACATTGGATGTGGTTAGTTTGTTACATTTTACTGATGCATATTATGCACCTGTTTGATAACGATAAATTAAGTGCCTCGGTATATTCAGCGCAACTAATTGTGGTAAGAAAATTAATGTTAGGGAGCGGAAGGTTTCTGCTTTGGCTAGCTAAAAGAAATCCTGATTCCGCAAATTATTTGGGTTTGGAAATACGCCATAAAGTATGAATCAACTCTTGTTTTTATCCTTTTGGTATTCAACAGCTCTATATGTGTATGTATGTATGTTTATGTATGATCCCTTTTGCAGTGAAAGTTTCCGTACCTTTGGCGATTTTTGCTCATGTGATGGTTTTATGGTTTACCTGTTCGCAGTTGGCCAAGCGTGCTGAGTATTGGGTTAATGAGTTGGGCCTTCATAATATGTAGGTACTTCTTGTGATACATAAAAGATCTCTATATTCTTCTGAATTCTGATGCATGGTTATGCACAGTGTAGTGATGTGTTATTAACTGAATTTGTTTGAGTGCCAGACATTTCATGTATGCGAATGCAATGATATCATTTCAGCAACTTGTGACTGCTTACCCTGGCCCTTTGACGTCGGTTTCTATCCTGGTAAGCAAACTTCGCTGCATCAGTCGTGCAACACACATTTGAATAATATGATTTCTCTTTAAGACATCCATCCCAAAGTTAGATATTGTTTATAACAGTGTCCAGATCCCCATTTCAAAAAAAAGCATCGCAAGAGAAGGGTTTTACAAAAGTCATTAGTTGATTGCATAGTGAAAGAATTAGCTCCAGGCGGACAGGTGGCGTGCTTTCTGAATTCTCTATGCAAGTTTTATAAAGGCAGTATATTTAATTTTCACGTATTCAGACTTTAAAGTTTACTTTTCATCCCGATTCTTGGTTGAACAGATATTTATGCAGTCCGACGTGCTTGAATTGGCCCAAGATATGAGAGATCTATTTGATGAGGAATCAGAACGACTTCAGCACATTAATGTCGTTGATCCAACCATACACTGTGACAAGAAAGGCTGGCTGCTGGGCAACCCAATGGGTATTAGAACTGAAAGGGAGATTCATGCAGAGTTGGAAGGTGCAAAGATTTATAAAAGAGTATACCAAAAGGTGTCTGCCAATACTTGACCTCAATTCTAGAGCTCACACGACCCTATAATATACAGACTGTCAGACTCTATCTCATGGATAGCCTTTTTCCTAAGAATTTTGTCATATAGCACCTGCTCGTCAAGAATTTGTAAGCTATCAGGCTCAAAAGACTAAAAGGCAAATTCTGCACGTTTTCGTGTTACGACTGTTTGTAGTTGTTTGGTTTCAGTTCTCATGGTGCAACAGAGCTACAAAATTGTCGAGCAGCCAATGTTTCGTTAAATGCTGAATTTTGATACAGAATCGACGTCTTTTACAAAAACTAAGGTTTTCGATGTCTCCTCTTTTGCCAGGAATTTATGGAAGTTTCTATACACATGTGAAAAATCCTTTGAAGGATATACAGCTGATAGTTCCAGCTTGGGTTCCGGAATATAAAAAAGTTGCTGATGATCACCGATTTTTATGAAAGGATGGAACCATTCAACGTACATAAATTTATCATGATGTGATTCCTTTCTGCAGTTTCAGAGAAATCAAAGTGATTCAGCTCACTGATTTGTGTAGAGTATCTTTGTCTGTGCACACTTTGGAAAGTGAGATGGCCGGAATTGAATGTCAACGATCCTCTGCAGTTCATATAAAACCAGAGCAAGCTTATGCTATCTTCTTCAACGGTGGGAGGAACAATGGCCATCACAGCAAGCTTGATCATCATCACCATCACCACCTTATCCTCGTTCGTCACCATCACTTCATCAGCACCCCTCAGAGCGTTGGGTTCAACACAGTTAATCCCCATCCTCCCCACTTTATGACCCGACTATCTCTCAAACTGAGCGGCCATCGTGCTGTAGCCCGGTCCATCTCTCGTGCCAACCATTTCCATCTTCGCTCATCGACCATGTCCCCCAACTCCCCAAAAGCTGATCTTAAAGGTGATGGGGCTGAGTATCTGATGAACATTTCCATCGGCACACCGCCTTTCCCCATTGTGGCCATTGCAGACACTGGTAGCGATCTTATATGGACCCAATGTGCGCCTTGCAAAGGATGACAAGCAAGACTTACTGTTAATTCACCCCTAAAAAATCTGACACTTTCATCAAATTCCCCTGCGACTCCTCGGCCTGCCCTTCTTACACTGAAACCTCCTGCACAAGAGACATTTATGTGCCTACGAAGCCCACTGTGTAGACGGTTCTCACAACTATGGGGTCATCTCCACAGAGACTATCACCATTAAATCCACCACTGGCAGTAAAGTCAAGCTCCCCAAGTCTCGTTTCGGATGTGGGTTTGATAACCAAGGAACCTTCAACTCTGATGCTTCAGGCATCATCGGACTTGGCGGAGGATCAGAGCCTTTGGTGTCTCAGCTAGGTTCGCAAATCAATGGTAAATTTTCTTACTGCTTGGCCCCCAATACCGGTGAAAAAGAAGACGGTGTGAGCACCATGAACTTTGGCAGAACAGCCATTGTATTCGGTTGCATAACCCTCAAAACTCCATTGATCAAAGGCTGCCCTTAGGTTTTCTACTACCTGAACCTCTCATCATGGTTTGGACAAATGGCACCTACTTTGAAATTTCTACGACGGGATGGACCAAGAGACTAGCTACCGAGCTGACTTAACTAGTGGAGAGGACACTCAAGAGGAGGAAGATAACGATGGAAAGAGCCAAAGAGACGCATTCTAAGTTTCAAATCACAAATCCTTGTTCTATTTTAAATTTAAGATTTTGAAGCCATTGAACCTAAGTTGTTTTTACGCTTAGACTTCTGTTGTTTGTGAACTTCTTGCACTTGAAATTTTTTTATTTGGTGTGTTATTTTTAAGTAATGCTTTTGTTTGTTCAAGGTATCTTAATTAAAACGTGGTTAAGTCTGTGCAAGTGCAAGTACAACATGAATGGCCTTCCTGAACCACTGGTGGACACTTGATGCAAGTGGATTAGACCAAATCAGTGAGTCCAATCAGATCTAGAAATTGAAAAACTCTAAGAGGAGTTTGGAGAAGAAGGATCATGATAGAGAGCTTGGATTGAAGATCATTGATCAAGCTTCAACTAATTCTTCTTACACACAATTCTTTCTTTTTATGCAATTTTTTTTTTCAAATTCAAACATGTTTGAGTTCAAACTCACCATGAGTAAGTAGTGACCTTAGATTAGGGATTTCATGTATCCTTTAGGATATTGATCATGTATTTGACATTGCTTTGAAACTTGATAGTTAAGTTTGAGTTGATTTGATGTATTATTGATACATGTTTGTTTAAGTGTATGCTAGATGTTTGAAAAAATATTTAAGTTTGAGTTAGTGAATCTAATGCTTAGGGGAAGTAGCGAGAGTGGAACATTTGACATTTGTTATCAATAATCGTAGTATTGATAAGATGATTGATCATGAGAGTAATAATTACTCTTGATATTAGGCTAATGTATGTAGATTTTCATCCTTTCAATCAATAAGATTGAGACCAATTGCCCAGTGAAAATACTCATTTTTACTTAACATTTTCTTTTCTTCTACTTTTCACATCCAAACGAAGCATTTTTTAAAGGAAGCGTTAAATACTGGTGTTTTGTAAATATTTGGTTATAACATTGTTTTTCTACAAAATGAATTATTATAATAATATTTTATGCAATAAACCCATTATAAAATTTAAATTCTTTCTAATAATATTCACTATTGGAATATAAAATAACATAACAAAGTTAATTATACAAAGTGGTGTATTATACGTAAGTACTCTCTCTGTCCTCTTTTGTTCTTCCTGCTTTCCTTTTTGGGCGTCCCCTTATATTCTTCCTGTTTCCTTTTATAGTAATTATTTTTCATATTTTTTATCTCAATACACTCTCTTTCTTACTTT
>JAWWMW010001402.1:77004-87300 GCA_035048345.1 Echeveria elegans
CTATCAAATAATTCTTATGAAATTCAAGTCCTAATTATCATGATTTGAATTTTATTAAGTGAATACATATAACATAAGAATATTTAATTAATATAGAATACATAATCATTATTTATCACAAGCTTTTACCGACCGGCAACTCCACCAATGATATCATCAACAAGACTCTCAGTACGGCATCCAAGTGAGTCATTCACTATGACTCGACTTCATCGAAAACAACTCTACAATTTTCTTGTCAAATGCAGGAAGAAAAAAAATATTGTCGTCTTAAGCGGAAGGAATGAAAATTTTCAATAGAGAATATTATTTTTCTAACAAATGTGAGGAAAATATGATAGATTAGGCTCGAACCCCTGACCCTAAAATCATGACTGACACCTCAGATAACAAAAAGTTATTATGAAAAGTAGTCATCTATAAAATTTAGATACGAATCGTAAAAAGAAAAAAAAATCAAATCGCCCTAAGTGAAATTTATAGATTAACTAAAAAGGTTAAATTTTAATATCACAATGTAATTTTGTAAGTACTGTATTCGCTATCTACAAAAAGTAAAAAAACAAAATACAGTGGTTTGATTTGGGTTGAGAGGGCGACAAGAAATGGGGACAAACGAAACGTCCCCGTGACACGACACCGTACGCGTGCGTGCGTGCGTGCGTACGTACAATCCAACCGCCAATCTCGTCAAAATCCGAACCAAATCAAACTCGTTGGTCACATGTAAACTCGTCCACATCCAAACCGTCTCATTCTCCGCTCCCTCACTCCCACCACGACCCCCGTGACATGCTTGAGCGTATATGTAACTTTATTATATAGTTGATATGTTAGAGAACAATTTTGAAAAATCATATCTATTAGCTCATAATGAATCAGACTATGAGAAATAAATTTTAAGAAACCTTGTAACACATAATATATGTTAACTATTTAAAAAATAAATTTGGATACCGAAAGTACGGATTAGAGGCTCACAAATATGGTTGCAATATGGAAAATTTGCATACAAATCTGTATTTTTTCCGAAAGTTTACATATTGTAGACAACAACTTTGAAAGATCATATCTTTTTACTCATAAAAGAATCATTATGACGAATACATTTTAAGGCACCTCGTAACACATAGTATATGCTAAAAATTATAAAAAATTGAATTTGGATTATGAAAGCACATATTAGTGACTCACAAAGATGGTTGCAGCAGATGACAAAGTTGACGGACAAAGCTGCGTTTTTTTCTGAAAAGTTGACGCATTAGCGTACAATTTTAAAAAAATCATATCTTTTTACTCATAAGGAATCAGTATATGATGAATACATTTTAAAAAATATAGAAACACATTGTATAAGCTAAAAAATTTAAAAAAACGTGTCTGATGCATTAAAGGGCTTTGAAACTTTAGGTTGTGCGCTTTTTGGGGTTGGGGAGTATAGAGCAACGGTAACCGTAAAAGCATTGGAAGAGGCTATTTTCTGTAATCAGATTATGCCAAAACGCATTGTGATTTGGGTTCTTAACAGGAGTTTTGTACAAGTGAAGGATGCTGCCCCAAAAGGGAAGGTTGGTAAAATGCATGGATTTGTGCCATTTCAATATGGTCGATTGTGGCTGGGTCGGTAATTGCGATAGGGGATGATGATATGGTATATGTGCAGAGTGTAAAAGCTTTGTGTCGACTAAAGGTCGATGATTGTGGATTACATATTGGGACTGACCAATATATGAAAAATGAAATGTATATATGAGTATATGGAGCCCGTAGATGAGAAAGATAACAAACTATGTTTCCGACGCATTCCGTCGGGACGACGGATATACAACTAGTAATAATAATAATAAATATTTCGAATTCATTTATATTTATTAAATATTTATTTCCCTTTCTTCCACGGCACCAGCAAATAAATAAATAATCCCTTGGTAAATATGTAATTTAAATTCCATTAAAAATAATCCAAACTTTCTTAGTCGCCGTCCTCTAAAATAAATATATTAAATTAAGTTAGAAAAGGTTTAATAAGACAACCAGATTCTTCAAAGTTGATTATTTCAATCACAATTATTATTCCAATATTTATTCCTTTTGCTTCAATTTCTCTTCTGCTGTTCTGCTCCTCTTCCCCGTCTTCGCTTCAAAGATTCTCACTTTGACCTTCTTCCCCAATCCATTCACTGATCAATAGGTACGTTTTTTTGGTTCTATTTGCTTTCGATTGGATTAAAGTTTGGATTTGTATTGTATAAGATTTGCGGGTTTTGCGCCATTTGGGTTTTTGAAGGATAAAGTTTGTTCCTTTTTTGTGTTCCAATTTTTTGTTGTTGGTGGGTTTGGTTTTGAAATTCCTAAAGATTGAATCTTCTTTTTTTCACTCTTGGAGTTTTTGTGTGTTTGTTAATTTTGATGATGATGATGTTGTCATGTTCTTGAGCTGGTGACTTGGTGTGGTTCTTAGAAGGTTTGGTTGTTATCTCAAAAGTATAACTTGTAGTTGACTTTGAGACTTAAATTCTAATCTCAGTTTGTAGGTGCCTTGATTTAAATTCATACCGAATTCCATTTGAACAAGACTTTAAGTGTTTCTGAATTCTTCTTATTGTTTCGTTTGGTTTTTGTTTCTGAATTTGAATTGTATTTTTGTGGATTGACCAGTTTTCGAGAGGTCAATATCCGTTGCGTAATTGCAAAGTTGTGTTGTTATGGCAGTTAAGATGAGTTCACAAGTGGGGGATATTTTCTCTGATAAGAGATTGGGGCAAGTGGAAGTGGGAAGTCCGGGCAACAGGGAGAGTTTCATCAGGGCTGATAAGATCAACCTGACGAGCTTAGATACTCACTTGAGCCGCGTTTGGTCTAAGGACAGTTTACCTTCTTTGAAAAAAGAAGAATGGGAGATTGAGCTGTCGAAGCTTGATATTAGGAGTGTTATTGCTCATGGGACTTATGGAACAGTGTATAAGGGTGTTTACGATGGCCAAGACGTTGCAGGTACCTTAAACTCCCACTTAATTTTTCTTTTAGTTTATTTGATTGTATTGTATCAATTCACATTAATATGCAAATATATTTTTTCTAATGTTTTAGGGTTTTTATGTCAAGAGACCGTTGACTTATTTTTGTGATAAAGTTGACGTCCATTTACTAATTTACCAACTTTAAAATCTAGTTTCTGTTTGTCAATATATTTTTGTTTTTGGGAATTACCCAAATGTTCCGGATACTTATAGCTATTAACGTTCTCAATGTTATTGTTCACGACTTGCTAGTTTTGTTCCTTGGATATTGTGTTTCCGAAGCATTTTTATGTTGTGAGTTTATAAAACAATTTTCTCAAAATATCTATTTATTCTGCAATAGTAGATATGATACGATTTTCAATTACGATGGATGAACAGATTTAGGGCATTTTAGTGATTCACTTAAGAAGTTTTCCTACAAAATTTCTTTTTCGACTTGTTTCTCCAAACGCTAAATGTGCTAGCAATTTTGCAGTGAAAGTATTGGATTGGGGTGAAGATGGTATGGCAACGGCTGCTGAGACAGCCCAACTTCGGGCCTCGTTTCGCCAAGAAGTTGCTGTTTGGCACAAACTCGATCATCCAAATGTTACTAAGGTAAAGTTCCTACAAATCTTGAACTTAAATTTTATTTTCGACGCATGCTTTACTTTTTTCCGTCTTTTTCATTAATCTTTACTTTATTGATGATCTTTTTTTCCACTACAGTTTGTGGGAGCATCAATGGGAACATCAGATCTTAGGGTCCCTTCCACAAGCTCTTCAGTGAATGATCATCCTGCACGTGCTTGTTGTGTCGTTGTTGAGTATCTCAATGGTGGAAACTTAAAGAACTTTTTGATCAAGCACAGTGATAAGAAGCTTCCCTTCAAAACGGTCGTTCAACTCGCTCTTGATCTTTCTAGAGGGTAATTCTATTAATGTAGACTATTTCCTTTATCGTTAGAATGGAACAATGCTGACTCATTTCCATGCTTTGCAGTTTGAGCTATCTTCATTCTGAAAAGATTGTGCATCGTGATGTTAAAACTGAGAACATGCTTCTCCGTCGAGGAACACTGAAAATTGCCGACTTTGGTGTTGCTCGTGTTGAAGCTCAAAATCCCAAAGATATGACCGGGGCTACTGGCACCCTTGGATACATGGCCCCAGAGGTATTTACATTTTGCATGTATATATTATTTTAGGCGCACATCACAATCATCACTTAGATCTTCTCGCCGTCCGAAGTTTGCATTTTGATGAGGTAAATAACTCACATAATTGTATTTGCAGGTCCTAGATGGAAAACCTTACAACAGAAAATGCGACGTCTATAGTTTTGGCATATGCTTATGGGAAATATATTGCTGTGACATGCCCTACCGTCATCTTAGCTTTGCGGAAGTGTCATCAGCTGTGGTTGCTCAGGTTCGCTACTCTGTACGTTATTTTAAAATAAAACACATGAAACTCTTTAACTAGTGATACTACTTTCAATTCCATATCTATTTTGAACAGCACTTGCGCCCTAATATACCTAAGTGCTGTCCGGCTCCATTTGGCAACATAATGAAGAAATGCTGGGACACCAACCCCGACAAGCGCCCTGACATGGAAGAGGTTGTAAGGCTGCTAGAAGAGATTGACACTAGCAAAGGAGGCGGCATGATACCTGAAGGCCAGTCCAGCTGCTTCTGTTTTGGCCCAAAGCGCGGCCCTTGAGTTCTCACTGTGCTGATTTTTTGCAGTAGCTGAGCACAGCAGATTGTGCAATATAAACGGAATCCTCATTGCTCAAATGATTTGGAACATTATTCAAGATCACATATTCATTCTTCTCGGATTTTCAAGCTGTGTTGCCAATCCATCCTGTCGATTCCCTGATGGATGTGCGCAACTTGTTTCTCCATCCTCATTTTTATACTTATTTGTCTCTATATTTCCTTGTATTTAAATGTTGTAATTGTTCGTGATGATGTGAACTCAAGATTCTAATTGTGGGATTCCTAAATATATTTTCTCAATTATGAAGATAATATATATATATTGGCGACGGCCGACGGCGACGAACAGGGTGGGCGACAGCAGTTCATTTCTCTCTGCAAAAAAAAATAGGGTGGGCCAAAGCGTACCCTGGGCTGGGCTTGGCTCCGCCCCTGGCGGTGTGAAGGAGTTTTAATCGGTAAGGTGTGATTATTTGGATTGTTGATGTTTAGGGTTGGTGTTTTATTGTATGCTGGATTGATTGTCAGTTTGCCGGTGTTCCAATTCTTCTATGTGATAATCTAATGTAACAGATAGGGCGGTGCGGTTAGTATATCTGTGCCTTGTGGCATCTTAGTATGTTTTGTGATCTGGTTAAATGGGCTTGGTGTTATTTTATAATGTAGTTGTGGATCTGAGAGTAAATTTTTTTATTTCTGAAACAATTCCGTTGTAAGTGTAACTTGTAATTCAGAGATTGCTATTAAATTTAAACACAAAGACTGGCAAGTGGGGATAGATAGACTGTAGCTGTAGGTGGTATAATAAAATGGAAAACTATATTTTCTGACTCTTGCAGAAATTTTTTGGCCAGAGAGGTTTAATGATAGTTCAAAGCAATTCCGCGGAAATGATTTTGAATTCATCCCCTTTGGTGCTGGGAGGAGGATGTGTCCTGGCATGATATATGGCGTGACCGGTGACCGCTGTGGAGTATAACTCTTGCAAATTTGTTGTTTCACTTTGATTGGAAGTTGCCTAATGGAATGCAACCGGGTGGAAATTGAGATGACTGAATCTTTTGGATCAATATTGGCAAGAAAGGAAAAGTTGATCCTAATCCCTCTCGCATATGAGACATCGTCACTGGCTAAATAATGGATACAGTGTGCAGTGCCTTCAGGGACCGTCCTAAGCGGTTGGTGGAGTGAATAAGAAGTCAAGGCCGTTGAGAAATACAATTGAAGAAATGTCTCACATCGCCTAAAAGAGAAAGAAATGACTAGTTTATATATAGATATGAAACCATGAGTCACAAACTTAAGCTTTTGAGTCGATATGAAACCTTATCCGTATATGAGCTGGTTGAAATTCAACAAAGCCGTCATAGAGCTAGTTTAGCACCTCTTCTAAACCAACCACAAAATTTTGAGAATGTGTTAGAGGGAAGTGCTAAACTTTTTTTTTCTTCGTCCAATGCGTGCGCTGCTTAATCACCAAAATTTTTAAACTGCGAGACCTTAACGTGTGACTTGTTTCACATCAAACAGTAGTCAGGTGCTGGCAAGTGGCATTCTTTAACGACAAGGGAAGCATTCACAAAAATGTAATTTTATGGATGGAATCTGTCACCAGCAGCTGGCAAGTAACCTTAACGTGTGACTTGAGTGCATGGATACAATTATGTGACAAGTCACGTGTAAAGGTCCCGCAGTTTTATTTGGTGACAACCCGTTGATTTTAACAGCCGGATCCACTTCATTATCAAATGTTGTCATGTCTTTATGTAGATTATGGAATCTCGTGGTTTTAATCAATGAAATCCTAATAAATCTCAGAAATGAAAACACCAAAAGTTTAAACATAAATGAAAATTTTCCCAACAATCGAGTGCAACTCCGCCATAAATGATAAAAATTAGGTGTAACTCGAACATGAGTTTTGTATTTGTATCATAGATTTGATCTTTCATGTTCCAAATTCTTTAATGCGAATATCACCTGAAACTTATGGTATAGTTGATTAATTTAAAGTAGCATAAGGTGTGAGTGATTTTACTTTTCCGCTTGCTGATACTTGCGAGCACAACTCAGAAAGGTCTCTGGTTGCGTGTTAATGGATTGTTATAAAGGAATAGGAATTGGGATTGAAAGATTTGCTGTTAGATTACAAGAACTGCATATTTTAGAGACCACATTTCAAATCTCATTGGAAGCCACATGTTTTGACTTCCATTGTGTGTAAAAAAAAATAAACAGAAGCTGACCTAATCACCATCTCTGCTTTATTTGAGTGGATTGTTATGTCTTGAATTTCATAAGTTGTTAATCTGGAAAACTTTCATGCTCAGAGACAAGATTATTGTAGTATTTATTATACATATTATATTATTTAGTACAGCTGTTGTCTGTTGAAGATGATTATTTGCAATATTGTGTTGCACTTATGTTAATAGAAAAACCTTATCACCATGGTTGATCATTTGCTTAAACTGTTAAATAGTAAGACACATTAGTCAAGGATCTATTTGAAGCATTGTCTGGCTTTAGAAAGCTCTACACACAAAAATGGAACTGCATCATCTTTCTTTTTGGGCAACTGCAACTTCCATTATCTTCATTTTGTTGATTTTGAAGCTGGTGAAAATATCCAAGGGCAGAAGAAGTGCTAATTTACCACCTCAACCCTGGACACTACCACTAGTTGGAAACTTACACCAGCTTGCAGGCTCTGGGCCGCACATAGCTTTGAGAGATTTGGCAAACAAGTATGGACCCTTGATGCACCTACAGTTAGGAGAAGTTTCTACTATGGTTGTATCATCCGCAGATATAGCAAAAGAGGTGATGAAAACTCATGACATAATCTTCGCTTCACGACCCCATATTATAGCTACCAAGATAGTATCTTAAGATTCTAAGAACTTTAGCTTTGCTCCTTATGGTGACTACTGGAGGGAGCTGCGCAAGATCTTTTCATTGGAACTTTTCTGAGTACAAAACGGGTGCTTTCGTTTAAGCCCATAAGGGAGAAGGAGATGGGAGATCTAATCAAATATTCATTTCCTCTGAAGCTGGAAAGTCTGTAGATCTTTCGGAGAAGACCTTATTAATGAATTGTGATATCATTGCGCAAAAGCAGCCTTTGGCAAGAGTATGAAAGATATATAGTGAACACTTTTTTATCTGTTCTTTCAGAGGCAGTTAAACTTGCTGCGGGATTTTGTTTTGAAGACCTTTTCCCCTCTCTTACTTTTCTTCACACCATCTGCGGGTCGAAATCTAAACTAGAGGCATATCACAAGGAAATAGACAGATTCTTGGAGAGCATCATAAGTGAGCATGAGGGGACCCAAGACCTGTTGCATACTCTCTTAGGATTGCAATATGATCCTGAACATCAAATGACTTCAAACCATGTCAAAGCCGTTATTCTGGTTTGTAGTTCAGTATCCATATGTATATATTTTTTTTTAATGTGATGGTCTGTAGATTTGTACTCAACATCGCTTTTTGTTCATATTTGTTTCAGGATCTCCGAGTCGGAGGGATTGAGACTTCTGCTACGCGCTTGTCCAGTTGAACTGATGAAAAACCCGAATGTATTGGAAAAGGTGCAAGCAGAAGTAACAAGTAAGGCATATATTTGATCAACAAGGTGTAGTTGATGAATCCAAACTTCATGAACTCAACTACGTACATGAGTTTGGTCATTAAAGAGGTTTTCAGGCTACATCCTCCTCTTCCTTTACTACTCCCTCGGCTTAGTAGTGAAACATGTTTAATTAATGGCTATG
The DNA here is from genome assembly GCA_035048345.1 of Echeveria elegans. Lineage (NCBI taxonomy): Eukaryota > Viridiplantae > Streptophyta > Magnoliopsida > Saxifragales > Crassulaceae > Echeveria > Echeveria elegans. The sequence goes on from JAWWMW010001402.1 coordinate 85,510, forward strand.
AAGTTCCAGCCAATACCAAAGTCATAATTAATGCTTGGGCTATCAGTAGAGATCCCAAATATTGGGTGGATCCAGAAGATTTCAGACCAGAGAGGTTTGCTGATAATTCAGTGCAGTTCAATGGAAATGATTTCCATTATCTGCCCTTCGGTTCTGGGAGAAGGATGTGTCCTGGTGTTACATTCGGCTTGAACTCTGTTGAGTATTTTCTAGCGAATATGTTGTTTCATTTTGATTGGAAGTTGCCTAATGGAATATTGCAGCTATGTGAAATTGACATGTCGGAGTCTTTTGGAGGAACATTGACAAGGAAGGAAAAGTTGCTTCTAATACCTCTCCCATACGAGAGATCGTCGTCATTGGCGAACTAATGGATATATACGTATGTATCATGCTATGGGAGCTATCCCTTTGCAGGCTCCAATATTAAGTAGCAGTCTGTGTATTCCTATTTTGCACCCTCTGTCTGCATTATGGTTGAAAATGCAGAAGGTGGCAATAAGCTTTTATCGGCTTGCAGTTTTTATCTGGTAAGCTGGTCTAATGTATGTTTTCAATTTTCAGTTTCATGGTTTTCATATTCTTGCCCAAGTACCGGATTTAATAGCTCTTTTTTTTTTCCAATTTGGGTTGTGGTCCAAGTTAACACTCTTGTTCATTGTACCAAGAGGGTTCGGGTTCGAATCGCTCTGGATGCAATGTCATGTTCTTACACGATGTAAGAATAGTTTTTTTTAAAAAGTACTAGCATATTTTCAGTATTTATTATTTTCTTTCCAAATTAGCAAAAGACTGTTGGAGATGGCACAGGAGGCAAGTGTGATGATGCTGCATGGCCTTGCACTCATCCTCTCTTTGCATCATCATACGCTTACTTAAGTGTTCATGAATGTATGAACTGATGCGACTATTACATTTTGCATCTTAATTATTTTGCTTTTACAACCTGGTGGACAAGATGCAACCTGAAGTCAGACACATGGTCATCAGAGAAGCCGTAAGATTACATCCTCTTGTTCCTTTACTACTCCCTCGATTTAATAGTGAAACACGCACCATTTACTCATGGGCGATTCGGAGAGATCCTTAAAATATTAGGATCAGAGTTTCAGCCAGAGCAATTTGTTAATACTTAATAGTGTTCCTTGAGACCCTTTATTTGCACTTTTTGCGGCATTTGATTTCATTATTTGCACACTCGAGTGTAAATGTCTACATGCGCACGAATGAAATGTGCATTTAGTTAAAATGCATGTCCATTTAAGAGGATCTCAAATAAAGTAGGGGTCTCAAACGATCCTAACTCAATAGGTTGGTTCAGATGAATAGATAGGAATTTGGGTATATGTCATTTGGTACTTCTTGCAAATGTAGTATTTCCTAAATATTTCTTTTATAACATATAGTTTTTTATTTATTATTTAACATATGCATGTTTGTGAGATAAATAATGGATTCACATATTGGTATAAAACCATGATTTTCATACAAATTTAGGACTAATTTACTTTAGAACTAGAATTTATTAACATTGATGGATGTAATTATTTAAAAGGAATTAGTTGTATTTAATAAATAAAATGAAAGTTATGACCACTTTTGAAGTAGTAATATGATTAACTGTATTCAAGATAAGGTAATGTACCACTTGACCACCACCTTGTCGACCAGTTTTGTCCTTTGATTTATGGATCAACAATGCTAATCAATGTGGTAACAAATGATACTCCAATTTATGGAAGTTACATTGAGAGTTGGTGTGGTAAACTGCCTTTTGCAGTTTCAAAATTG
>JAWWMW010001403.1:2869-15593 GCA_035048345.1 Echeveria elegans
TTGAAGTTATTGTTATATGTGATGCTAGTATAGAAGTTTTGTGGCTGAAAAATCCATTGAAAAGGCTAGATTGCTAAGTAGAAATGGCTGATTTTCTATGAATGCAAATCTTCTATTTCTTTAAGTGAAAATTCTGTTTTTCGTGTTAGGTTAAAAATCATAAAGCTTAAGTATCATTTTATACCTGAACTGATTGCTGAAAAATTGATGTCATTGAGTATGTTTAATACTTATGATGGTTCCATTGAAATTACTAAAGTTGTGGCGAACCAAGAGTCCATGCTTGGCTTGAGACTAGAATTGTTTGAATGATTGCAGGTACAAGAGTGATGAAATGGTTTGGTTAATTCACTAAGAGTGGCATTAGGATATTGCCCGCATTTGGACTGTTCAAAGGAAATGAACTGTGGTTCAGGTAAGGAAACCTGGGAACTTCTCTTAGGAAGTAATTTACTTTGAAAGGTCTGTTAGGGATGTCTGCTCTAGGTGGAGATTTGAAGTATTTGGAGCAGCCCAGTTGAAACCCACAGCCCAATTTCCAAGTCCATGTCAGCTTGTTTTTCAGCAAAGAATGCGTGTTATTGACGTGAGTACATTCCACACAATTGGTGAGATATTCCAGGCTGTCAAGGGAGTTTTTGGACCGTTGGATCAGATCTGATCCAAGGGCTTGAAGCAGCAGTATAGAAGGACAGAGGAGAGAGGCTTAAGGGGACGAGACTTTCATTTTCTTTCTCCCACATTTCTGGATCTGAAAAACTGAGAGAGAATTGAGATTGACGAAGAACAAAAGCAGCGATTCAGGGCTGAATAAGTGAACTGCTGGTGTTGTGACTTCAGAGAGAAGTTTAGATCGGGTGGAGAGTTCAATGTGAACTGGAGATCGCCAAGATTGGTAGTGGTCGAAGGGTGGACTCTGGTTTGATTTTCAATCAGTTCAGGGGAGTCTCTTGATCTATTCTTGTTCAGTTCTCGTTCTGTTATAGTTCAGTACTTAGCGTGTGATGTGCTGAGTGATATTGAGGTTCAGTTCATGTGTTTAGTGGCCTGAGTTGTGCTACTGGTTGTTGCTGAACTGTGTAACACTTTGAGAAGAATACTAAGTGGATTAACTGAGCCACCGAACTCAACGTGGAGTAAAGTCCTTTACGGACATATAACCACGTGATAAAAAAGCTGTTTTGCATGTTTCTTTAAATTCTTTACAGTTTTGTTCAAGTTTATATTGAATCAGATATATTGTTAGAACATTTAGGCATATGAAAGGGAAAGATACAGTGTATTCACTTGAGTTCTTGAACAGGTTTTAGTTCTAGGATAGGGTATTGTGAATGTATACAAGTTCAGGTGTTGAACTTGAGTTAGATTGATGTGTAATAACTTAGTTTCTTTGGTTCTTGACCTGTTGTAATAGCTATAGTTGCTGTACAGGTATAAGACTTGTTTAGAACTAGTTTCAGCAAGTTTCGGCAGGGTATTTCCTGAGTTCAGTGCTTTAACATTTGCACTTGTGTAGTGCAATTTTAAGCAGGGTTTTTTGGTCAGGTTATTTGATCTAAAAGTAGTGTGTTTGTACACTACGTTACTCAAGATTATTTGAGGTTATTCTTAGATTATTTGAGGTTATTTGTACTAAAACTTAGTTAGAAATAGTTTAGTTAGTTTTCCGCAATTAGTAAAAAGGAAATAACCTAGGGAACTTACGGTTTGAGTCGAATTAGGTCCTGAGGAAATAGTCTGGGACTGTCACAGTATGCTTAAGAATTACCTCTTCGGTCTCCCCTTCACGTGCAAGATCAACTACATGCAGAGCGTTAGTCGCACTGGAAGATTTCAATTCAGTGACAGAAGACCGAGAAGCCAAATCTGACGCCAATATGTTTACAGTAATCACACTCTTGGACTCAGTTTCCTGCATCAATTGAAGTGGGAACCAAATATATAATGAGCGCACTACAAAATGGGAGACAATAATCTAAGTGTTGGGTTTTAATCAACCAAAGAAGAAGATTCTAAGACTAGATTTTACTTCACAAGCAGTCCCTGTGGATTCTTTCCCAGCTTTTTCACGCATTCAGAACTCGGCCTAAGTTTCTTTTTTGGAACTTCCTCCTCCTGTATTCATTTGATCATATCTTTTCTTGATCAAATCTCCGTCCTGGACAAACCAGATTTTTTGTTTTTTTTGTCGTCTCACCAAGTTTGAAATTTTTATCCAATTTAAAATTCGTGCCACATTCCTTACATCCATGTCGTTTAAATAATGTGTTCATTTAATATATATATATATATATATATATATATATATAATAAGTGTAAGCACCCGTCGTCCCGACGAGAATACTGAGGAAAGGCATTTGTTGGCTCAATTTCGAAATTTACTTCAAATTCGGTGTCTTCGAATCCGATGTCTCCATTCTATTTTCCTCAAACTTTCTATATTTCTCGCTCCAGTTTCCATCATGTTTTATGCTCTGTTCTTCGATTCTTCACTCATTTTGTCTGATGCTCTATTTTCAAAACTTTAAAATGGGAAGAATGAATTTTAATAACGACGCGCAGCAAAATGGATATTTTTAACTGTCAGATATAGTTGGCAGGTTCTGATCGGATTCCAATGTCATTCAAATGCTCGTTGACCATAACAAATTGTCAACATAAACCACAGCAATTTTTTAAAAACAAAAACAGAGTAAATTAATGTCAAAAATATAAATTTAGAGAAAAAAAATATCATACGAAGCTTTTGCTTCTGGTTTGGACCACCACAACAACCGACTCGATGTTTCTAGGGTTTCGCCCGATTCTCCAATCCGAGGTCCAATTGCTGTCCCTTTTCTCTTTCCCAAGGCATTTTTTTACCCAATTCGGTTACATTTGTGCTCTGATTTCGCCCGCTTTGGTTCTTTGATTTTCCCCTCTCTCCAGTTTTTAAATTTTGATTATTCGAAAGTTGGGTTTTTGCGATTGTTAGAATTGATCGAAGACATTGGTTTCTTTAATTTTTGTTTCTAATGAGGCGTCGTACGGTTTCACGCCGTGAAGTGATTCGGCAATTAAAAGGTTGAAGTTGTGATGCATGACATTAAGCTATTGTTCGTATTTTTGATTTCCTGATGCTATGATTGAAGAGTGAGATCCAGTAGCAACCCTGATTCAGCTTTCAAACAGTTTCTTTTAATTATTAACTATTAATTTGGATAGTGATATTTATGTCTTTTCATCATTTTGACTGAATGTTAGTGTTCCTTGACTTGTTTTGGACACTGCAGTAGGCTTTTTAGATTTGAATTGAATATCGCTTTCAGGCTTTTTGGCTTTTTTAACGGGATGAAAGATTGCATTGATTGTTTGCAGGGTGTGATGGAGTCGTCAATGGACTTTCTGAATTTGCTCGACAGTGATACGTTGATAATGATCTTCAAGCTTCTGGACATCCCTGCTGACTTAGTTCGTGTTAGTGCAGTGTCGCGTGCTTGGAAAGATTTTGGTGAGAAAATATCTCAGACATGGAAAGCCTAGTGAATATATTTATTTATCATGCTTGCTTGACTTGCGGTGGATTGAACATGTGCGTACATTCTGAATCCGTGTTGAGGATTTTTCGTATAGGATCTGTTTGGTAGATATTTCTTTAGATTTTAGCATTTTCCTGTTATAGTTGGTTGTGGTTATCTGCGGTTAATTAGTTCATGATAACGGAAATGGATAACTGCAAAATTGCAAAATTTTGAAGTCGTAACATGGCATGAGACGAGCCATGTGGACTAAATTAGTTTTTATATCAGTCTTCTGATAGCTAAACCATATATCACAATTGCAGTGATTGAGCATGGGCTCAGCAAAGAACTAGCGTTGAAAAAATATCCTCAACTGTCTGGTGTTTCTCGAGTTGCATTACTTAGCGAAACAGAAATTCCTAAAGAAACTGGGTCTAGCAGCTCCATGGAATGGGAAATTAAGAAAACAGATCATATTGTCTTTACGTTGCTGGTTCATTTGTTGGAATCATCTACAAAAATGAGCTGTATAGTGGAGGCAATAAGCGCATCTAGCACAGATAATCATCCGGAGGAAAGTATCGAAAACACTTTGATACAAAGTGACAGGATTGAACAGAGGGCGTCGTACTGGTCAAGCAAAGGTCAAAGTGACCCAGATACGTCGGAGAGCCTAATTTATAAGTTGAAATCTAGTTTATGCTTGATTAATGAAATTCACGTTCAACCATTCAAAGGTACTTTTCCTTCTATGAATTGAGAATACTTATGCTACCGATCTTCCCAATTTTTCTTGTCTTTACAGTTTGCATGCAATACACTTTTTTCTTCCATTCAGCCTATTTCCAGTTAGGATATCCTACCTATTCAGCAAAATTCGTAAGGTTTAGGATGGGTCATCCTAAGTCTCCCTTGGATTTGGACTCGGAAGTTGTACGACTTGATGAGTTCACTGATCAAGACTTTGTGTGGACTTACACTTCGCCTAAGTTCCCGATGTCACAGGTAATTTCAGTGATATTATTTTCCATGTGCTCATTGTTCTTTCTTTTTCAGTATGCTTCCTCAACTCGTACATCCCCAACGCTGTACGCCTGTACCTGGAACAAGTGATGCTAGTTGTTAGCTGATCATGTTTCTGCATTCAGTTTTGATTTGTATCTGCTTGACCCTCAAAATTATGCCGCTTTTTCTGTGGCTGTAGTGGTTAGCTTATCATGTTTCTGCTTTTTTTAATTGATATGTGCTTGCCCCACAACTAGCTTGCCGCTTTTTTTTGTGCGGCTGTACAGATCAATGAATTATGCGACCAGCGTATATTTTGGAGCCAATAAAAGCATTCGTATGGAAGTAATACAGTTTGATTCCATGTTCTTCTGATCTGTCCATTTTTTACAGGAGAACAGTTTGCAAAAGTTTCAGCTGCCAGAGCCTGCTCTTTGCATTGGTGGGATTTTGCTGATTGAGTTGTTAGGCCGGGTTCAGACGCAAGAATTGGATAACTTATATTACATTTGGTATGTCTTCATCCTTACCTGCAGCTTAAGTTATCACCGATGACTCTGCTCTCTCTCCTCTCGTAGTTCTAGTTTTCGATAGATTCTCACTCTCAATTTGGCTACTTCAGACAACAATTGTTTTGATTCAACTCATAGAAGAAGCTTTTTGTTTCTTTTATTTTACAGCAGTACATGAATGTTTCACGTGCGAATTTAGCTTTTAAGTAAAGAGTCCAGTATATCTTGGTTTATGGCTTGTCACTTGCCAATTTAGTTGAGTCTGGAAACTAATTTTTCAATGCTTTTCCTTGTTTGCAGTGTGTCACATCTAAAATGCATTCTGTATTCCCCGCACAGAGTTTCTTACTAGTTTTTTCATCAAAATTTTTCATTTTTGATTTCCCTACATGTATAATGGTCCGAGAGTGGCGGTCTTGATTTATGTTTTTGTTTCATGTGTAAACTCTATCCTTTTATTTGCAGTGTGGCACATGTTCGTGCCGATGGAGTATCACTGTCGCCCATGTTCTCTGTAAAGACCTTGAAAAATTCCGGCAGCTTTGTCTTGGAATACAACCCATGTGCTTCCATTGATGCACCTGTTGACATCCCCATTGTCGATACCAGAAATGTTGAGGCTCAAGGGCATCAGAACTGGGGGCATTTCATGAACATGCAGATTTTGAATATGCTCCAGCAATATATTCCAGGCTACCAAAACCATCAAGCCTTAGATGAGGATGAGGAAGATGAGGATGAGGTTGAGGTTGAAGAACTTTATATTGATGACTTAGTTGAAGAAGGAGATGGGCAGCTTCTTTGATCGAGGCAGCATGTCTATCTGAAAGAGAATAGTGATGCACGATCAAGAGTACATTCCCGTCCTTTTACATACTTTTTACATATACTTGGTTCAGCCATTTCTATCTACTGGGCTAGGAGTGAAACCCTGTGATCTCTTTTTTTTTTTTTAAAAAAAAAACCTTTCTATCTACCGGATGCACCTAAACACTTATACTGCCAGTAACTTCGTTTGTTGCTATGAAAAGAAGTTTGTTACAATGTTTTGTCATTTGTGTGTTTTGTAGAGCTTTAAATTTATTCGCATTCTCAGTAAGTAACTGAGTTCTTATCACCAAGTAAATGCTACTACAATGGAGACAATGACTCCTGATAGAGCAACATGGAAGACGTGTCTGAAGGAGAAAGAGTCAATTCTGATCAATGAGAGTGATCTTTGATACTAGGATGTTTTCGCTTTGGGTGGCGAGGGAAGCAACTGCGGCAAGAAAGAGATGAGACTTGAAATTCTGTAATTTGGATATGAACATAAGTTACACTAGGTACGTGGATCACCTGATAACATGAGATGAGGGCGCTGACAAAACCGAAAGCTCCAGCTCCAGCCACTCGAGCGGTGGCTGTATCCGGAGCAAGTTGAAGTAAGCCAACAGCCACTACAGTGTCTAGATTTGCTTTGATCAAGGCTAAGGACCTCTCCTTTGATTTCTGATGTTTGGCTCGGAGTTGCTCACTCTTAGAGATTGAGCATCTCATTTAGCTTTGGCCAAATATTGGAATACATACAAATTACAATTTCTACCAGCAACCAACTCATACCTTGAACTCATCACCATCCTTAACTTCTTTCTTCAGCTTCTTCATGGAGGTTGAAAGCCTTCCTAGTTCTGCAAACTGAAAAATGAAGCATCAGAACAGAATATAGAAAGCCAAGTAAACAAACAGAACTGACACGAAAAGAGAAAGAAACCTGAACTGTCTAAGGATGTACAGATGGTCGGACCAAGACAGCAGAAAAGTGGGGTAGGAGTGAAACCCTTTGATCTCTTTAAAAAAAAAAAAAAAAAAAAAACCCAGCATAAAAGTGATATTCTCCCAATTATCTTTGTTCTGTAACAACACGACACTTACATAAAAATACTTCTGAAGAAAAGAGGTTAGGTGGATTGAATGTTACTGAATAAAACTGTACCTTGTAGATGCCAGTCCTGTGGAGCCAAACAAATTGATCAAAGAATAGAAAGCTAGAGACCAGCCCATTCTTGGACTACTTCAAGAAATCACAAATTATAGAACTATACCATACACATCATTGACACATTGACTTCCCCACTTTCCGAGAAAAATCAGTGGAATTGGGGGTTCCTTCAGGAACTGGACTGACGAGAGCGTGCAAGTTATTGATAAACTGAGAATTCGTAAAAATGATCAGTTCATTGTTTTTTCATCCCATTGACTGTAAACACTAAACAGCACTTGATGTGGAGAGGATACAAACCTTGAAAAGACGGAACACTTTTCGAGCTAAGCTAGTTGTTTTATCGACGTTCTGGGCAGTCCCAGGCTCCCCATTGCTCAAAAACTTGCTGCCATACTGTATGGCTCTACATGTATTGTCTCTTGCTATTTCTGCTCTTGCAACATCTAGCAAGCTCATCTTCTATCCTGTCACGTCATTATATCCCAGTTAATATCACCAAAGGATTGAGATCACTATTAGCACAGGACATTTTAGCAACTCAAAAACTGAAAGATAAAACAAAATTGTATCTTTTATCTGCAAAATCTAGTCAGATGAAGCGGAGTCTTTATCCAAGATATACCTCCCAACAAACGTCTGATCGATCTGATCATGAATCAAATGACAATAATGAATGCAAGAAGGTACCCAATATTCCACATCCAGTAATACCCAAAACAATCAAAATTCAGAATGAAAATCAAGAAAATAGTAACTCAGTGATCCAACCTGATGGAGGTATCTTCAAAGCAACAGCACCTGGAATCCTCAGTTGAATGGGTCTTTCAACAACCTGCATCATCTGCCCAGGAATCGGGCCTCAAAAACCACGCAGAATTTGACAGCATCCCATGTCCATGTACTCCAAAATCTACTATCATAGTAGAATTCAATTCACAACAAACAAACACCCATAAAAAATTTTCGTCCCTAAAGCCCTGATTTTCGTCGCTAAATATCATAGAATAATAAAACAAAATAAATATAAAGACAAAATAGAACTTCATTTAACAAAAATATTTCTCCCCATACTTTTATTTACACCACACACCATCCACATATATTTGTTCCTATTATTTCGTATTTGACCATATTTGTTTGTATATGACTTTATTTAAATATATGTAACCGTATATTTGACAAGTTTTAATTGTATTATTTGGATTTCTGCCTTCTTAGACTGTATTTTACCAGCTGTTTGTTACTTAGATATATTTGGCTATATTATACCGAGTATTTGAATATTTGTTTAATCGTATTAACTGTATATGTATTGACCAATTGACATTATTAAAAGATATTTAATGATATTTGACTAACTTTTTTATGTATAGATTTTTCATTCGGGATGACGGATTATCGCAAAATTTAAAATAATATAATTAAACTATATTCAAAAAATTAAAAAATATGTAACATTTAAAAATTTTAATTACAAGAATAAAATTATTGAGAGAAACATTGAAAATCTTTATTAAAATTGAATTAAAACATGAATAAACTTCCTTTCGGGACGACGGATCACCCACTAGTTAGCACTAGTTAGCAATAAGTAAATAACAAACACGCCATGATTATTTATAGATTTCACAAAAGAGCAGATGCTAGATAGAAAAATAGACATAACATTGTCCACACAGAGACTACTACTACTGTTTCATCCAGACGATGAAACAAAAGTCCATTCATGAAAACTAACCCAACATTCATTTCATTTTCTGCTGAATAAGCTTCTCAGCTTGCCGCGTTCAAGTCGCTCTAGAAGTTTTTTGGCACCAGGAGTGTCCAACTCAATGAGTTTCTTTAAGTACCCAATAGCTCCGTAAGAGATCATAAGCTTCTTACACTTCTTGCTCGAGGAGAGCATTGAGAGGCAGGAGACAGCGTACTTTTTGGCTGTGTTGTAGGGACTGGGATCCAGAAGCTGGACCAGATTTTGGATGCTCTTTTCGTATCTTTTAATTTGATGGCGGTTTTCGACAATAATCATGAGACTTGAGATGGCTTGTGCAGCTACCTCTCTGGCACCATTGGTTTTGGCATCCAGCATGTTGACTAGGAAGGGAATGCATCCTGCTTCCCCTACTAGCTTCTTCATCTCAGTTGTGGATATTACACGACACAGTGCTGAAGCTGCCGCATGCTGGGCCCCTAATGATCCGGATTTTAAGACATGGACCATGCGACTGAGAAAGCCGAGGGATACTAATGTGTCCATTGAAACTGCGCTAACTAAATTTCTTAATGCGGCTACAGCAGACTCTTGTGGCATGGGACCATCCACATATGTCAGTAGGCTACCGACACCGCCTTCGGATATAACTGATCTTCGGAGACTGTCATTGCTACAAGTGAGATGCTGCAAGCATTCAGCGGCATATTCCTTGGACCCGAGATGGATTCCATTATTGAGTAGATTGATCATAACTTTGACGATTCCTTCCTCGGCAAGAGCCTGCCTCAACTCAGGCACAGCAGATAGGTTCTTCAATGTGCTGGCTGAAGCTGCTTGAGTAACAGAATCACCTGTTTGACACATATCGATTATAGGTCTGATCCCACCATGACCAGCAATTGCACGAGCTGTATCGGATGACATGGACAGCCTCTCAAGAGATATGGTAGCTTTCTCTTTGCCAATAGTATTGCCGGACTCAACCAACCTAATCAGTGGAGGAAGGACACCTTCTGCAACAAGCCAGTTCTCACAGAAGCCTGACTCAGTTAGTGAGGCAATCAAAGTGACTGCTTTCTCACGGATACGTGGAGATGTGGCAGTTAGAAGTTGAACTAAAGCAGCGATGTTACTCCTCCCAAAAGCAGTCCGTACACTCTTCTCATCTTCTTTCATCACTTCCACGAGACAGTCAAGTGCTTTATGCTTCGACTCCATGTGACCAATCTGAAGACGCGCCAATAACTCTCTTAGGTTACCATAGCCTGACGATGCCTCCGATTCTGACGAAACACAGCTTAACGAAGGCGATGATATAGCATCCCCTAGCACACCAGTCTTGGTTAGAACACAACAGTCTCTTAAATTCAAGTCGAGTTTTCCTACCAACGAATCAAGATCACTCTGCATTCGCAACTTTCCTTCATATTTCTCCGCAATACACTTATCAGCCAAGTTCAGTGCATCACCCAAAGTTTTGGTCACAGCCTGCAACTGCTCCTTACAGAGAACATTGTTCGAGAAGAACGGGTGACTAGACAAATCATCTAAGCACGAAGGAATCTTCTCCAATTTTGAAACAATCATTTTCCATCTTCCCGGAAACCCCTTAACATCCTTGGCTTTAATGATTGCAACAGGTGCAAGCTCTTGCGCTCGCAACAGCAAAACCTCCACAGATTCATGATCCACCACACAACCATTCCCAACGTCTTCCACCATATTGCTGATTCAGATTTGGGAGGCTGCCAACAGAACTTGAACTGAAAATGTTAACACAACACAAAGTCACGAACCTACAAAAGGATGATGACGATGTTGTAAAAGAATAGTGTTTGTTTATGTAACTAAAGTAAACAATGGAGAAGTTGCAATCACCAACCTATTTAAAACAAATCATCAAAGCTTAAAAATAGCAAAAAGCGTTCCTCAAACTCGGTGTTCTTCAACTTTATATTCTATAAGCTACCTGCTTGCTGAAAACTAGCACACCAACAAAGTACACCAAATAATACCCCACTAGTCTTATCAGGCAATCAAAACACATTAAATGCCAGGATGATTCGCCATCCAAACAACCATTTATGTCCACCTCAACATAAAAACAAAGTACCATAACAAAATGTTACGGCAAACTATTAAGCCATATCGGAAGCACCCATCTTAGCATGAGGGTAAAGGATACCAATGCCGTGAAATCAAAATCAATAACAGTAAGGTAAGAGATAAAATATGACAATGAACAAACTTGGAACCTTCAAAGAGATGAGCAGATTCACTCAATTAATTATCAAAATATGCAAAAAGGCTACAACTTTACAACAGAAAATAACTTCCCTTCAAAGAGATCTTTCAAACCAAATTAACACACACACACACACACACACCATATTTAACACTGACTCGACCACTATCCATAAAAACGAAATCCCCAAATTATAAAAACCCCTAATTTTCAAAATTGCTTGAAAAAAAAAATACCAAAACAAGAGAGTAGCAAATAAACTCCTTTGTTCTGACACTAATCAGATGAAAACTCACCTTCCTGACTTCGTAATGATCTAACGAGTAACGACTCTCCAAGAAGCAACCCGCTGGCTTCTTTCTAAACGGCTAAACCCTTCAAGAAATCCGATTAAAGCTCAGAGCAACCAAATCGGCTAAAACCCCACAAATCTCCAGCAAGAAAGGCAACTCCTTTTCAGCTCAATCACTTCAATTTCAAAAAAGTACCAATCTTTAAACTACCTGATGAATATCAGATAGTAAAATTCACAAGCTGTAGCAACGAGGGTGGCTTACTGCTTTGACATCATTTGCATTAAATCTCAAACACAGACACACACTCTCTCTATCTGATTCTGGAAGAAGAGGATGAGCAGAAGAGGAAGACAAAGACAGAGACAACAACAACAACATAGTTTGAATTAAATTTTTAAAAATTGAATGTGGATGGAGACGAGGCTATTTCGTAATTTCAACTGGGTCAGCTGTACGTCAAGGATGAATTTTAACCGTCAGATGTTGATCTGACGGCTGGGATGAATGACTTGTCTGATATTTATCCGTTGGAGTGCGTGTGTGAATTTGTGAATGGTGTGGGGCTAGCCGTTGCTGGAAGCTCATCATGATTTTATATTAATTTTAACTGGTTTTGACGCGAATTTCGAGATGCTGACGTGTCAATTGTCTCCTCGCGTGCTTGTGGACAGCTACCAATAGCCGAAGCCAATCGATCCGGTTCAATATTTAGTTCGATTTAATTAAGTTTGGTTTTTCAGGAGTCGGTTTAATTTCGGTTCGAGTGAAAACGTCTCTCTCTCTCTCTCAAAGTCCTTCGTTCTAGGGTTTCGGAATTGAAGTGGTTACCGGAATCGAATTGGAGATGCAGTTGACGCTTGAATTCGGGTTAGTTCATCCAGCTTTCGTTTTGTAGTGATTTTGATCCAAATCTAATTGAAAGTGTATTTTTTTAAGCTTGTAGAGCCTTAATTTGTGTAATTTTCAGTTGTGATGAAGATGAAAGTAAGGGGGTGTTTATAAACCAACTTTGAACATAAATTTGAAATCATTTTCAAAGTGATTTGAGTTTCATTTTTAACTCAATTCCTCTTATCTCAAACTTCAAATTCGTCCATTTTTTTCAAACCCACCCCTTAAGCTCGGTTTGAGATTTTGGAAATCTCAAAACCAAAGCAACATAACGCAGCACCCTTCTTCATCACCACCCAACCGACCCAACCCCTCCCACAAATGCAATCCACCGCGCTCCACCTCCGCAACCCACCGCGCTCCACCTCCTTCATCTTTTCTTCACCAGACTCAACCCCCTCCAAGCCTCCGACCACCGCAACCCACCTCTCAATGGATCTCGCTTCTGCTGCGGCGGAGGGCCAGCGCCGTTCCTGCTAAAGACATACGACATGGTAGATGATTCTGCCACCGACAACATCGTCTCTTGGAGCGGAGCTAATAAAAGCTTCGTCGTTTGGGATCCGCCTGAGTTTGC
>JAWWMW010001406.1:0-10477 GCA_035048345.1 Echeveria elegans
CAAGTCTTATTACACTTTTAAAATAATTTTAAAAATAGTGAATGTTTATCTACTGAACTGAACTGAATTGAACTGAACAAAAATTAAATTAATGTCAAAAGAACAGAACCTGAGTCTATGCTTTTGATTTTATATGCACAAGTACCGGCGGTCCAACCATCATCTCTTGATCTTCTATCAAAGGGTTTAAAAGTTCAAACCCTCCTAAGTGCGGGCGTGCGGCTTGAGTTCGGAAATGTTCGATCCTTGACCATTATAAAAACTACAAAAAATAGGCTTTCATTTGATTATTTTTCAGTTATTATTATTCCCGAAAAACTTTCACGATATTCAGAATAGATTATGGAAAAATAAAATTTGAAGAGAAAAAAAAGAAAGAAAAGAAGCAGAAAAAGAAAAAGCGCATCGGGAAACAAACGATGGCGCTCTCCTGCTAATTTTCATTTTCATTTTCGTTTTTGGCTCTGACAATTCCCTCCATCTTCACTTCCGCCTACTCTCGACTCTCCCAAATTCACCATCATTCCTGACCAATACAACCATATGGCAGACAAGGAGAACTGCATGCGGATCACGCGAGGTATGAAGCGCAGGGCGGCAGCGACCGGGCTGGACTGCGCGACCCAACTTCCCGAGAGGAAGAAGAGAGTCGCATTGGGCGAGATTTCTTCCAACACTATTACTCTCCGCGACCGACAACAAGCCAAAGGGAAATCAAAGAAGAAAAAGGGGATTAAGAAAACCCTAGTTTTGAAAGATGATACTGCTGACACGACAAATGATCCTCGGATGTGCCCTTCTTATGCTTCTGACATTTATCACTACTTGAAGCGTATGGAGGTTGTTGTTACCTTTTTTCCCCCCATTAATTATTATCATTCTTTGTTGTTTGTCACCACTAGCTATCGTTTTCATTGAATTTCCCTTGTTGTTTTAGATGGATCCTGCGAAGCAGGCTTTGCCAGATTATCTGGAAACTCTTCAAAAAGACTTGAGTGCTAACATGAGAGGGATCCTTGTCGATTGGCTAGTCGAGGTTTCGGAGGAATATGAGTTACTTCCCGATACCCTCTACCTTGCAGTCTTTTATGTTGACAGATACCTGTCGCTAAATACTGTTGCTAGGAACCAACTACAGCTTTTGGGTGCCGCATCAATGCTGGTTGCATCGTGAGTATCTTTTCCCCCTGATTTTATTATAAGGCTATTTTCATCAGATTGTGTGAATGGTATTTGGTCTTGTCTGTTTTACAGAAAATACGAGGAGATTACTCCTCCGCACGTGGATGACTTCTGTTATATAACCGATAATACTTACACCAAACAGCAAGTGGTTAAGATGGAGGAGGATGTGCTTAAATTGCTTAATTTTGAAATTAGCTTTCCCACGACAAAGACTTTTCTGAGGTTTGGAACTATTTGTTTCAAGTATTTGAGTAAACCGTTTCATATTTATTTCAGCCTACTAAAATTATGTAGTATTGTTATTTGTTGGTTTTGACTTTTTAGGATTTTCACAAGGGCCATCCAAGCAAAGTTTAAGGTATAATAAGGTCATGTGCATTGAACCGTTTGATGTATTTTCATTCACTTGTTCAGCTAAAAAAATAAATAATTTTAGTCCTTGGTGATTTTTTCTGCTCGTTTGTTCCAGGCACCCAATTTGCAGTTTGAATTTTTAGTATACTATCTGGCCGAGTTGAGTTTACTAGACTATGGATGCGTCAAGTTCCTCCCGTCTCTAGTTGCTGCATCTGTTATATTCTTAGCAAGGTTTACAATCTGGCCGATGGAACATGCTTGGGTAAGACATTAACTATGATGTATAAACTATTGGTTGAAACTTCATTGTCATTAGAAAGGCGAAATATTGATGGAATTACTTTAATCAGTGTTCAGAGTTGCAAGGGAACACGGGTTATAGACCAGCAGAGTTGAAAACGTGTGTGCAGATAGTGCAAGACTTGCAGCTGTCCAGAGCAGGAGCGTCTTTGGTGGCTATTAGAGAGAAATACAACCAGCACAAGGTGGAATATTTTATCCATTGATTTATTAGATATTTGTCAATTTCAGTATGTGCAGGTTCTTATAAACGCTCAGTTACTTTGAACAGTTCAAATGTGTTGCGTCGTTGACTTCCCTCCCAGAGATTCCAGATTCATATTTTAAAGACCTAGAAGAATAAGTATACTTGCACATCAACAGAACTTCTGTGAGCCCCCATTTTCCCTTTCGAAAAAGTTTCACAAATCATTCGTAGTCCGCCTGTTTGTACTGGGGCATGTGCAGCTATCAGCAAGCAGCACAGGGGTAGCAGTTTTGGTTCTTCTATATATATATTTTGATGTCCATACTAGACCTTGCTAACATCTCAAGCTTGCTTTGTAGCTGGTCGGCAGAGAAGCACAAAAGATATCACATTGTGGTAAATTCTTTGGTTGTCCAAAGGGTCTTTGTATATTGAATGCAGTCAGTTATGTGAGTACTTTTTTTCAGATAGGAAATTCATGAGACAAGGCCTTTTACTCGCGGCCCTGTCTATTTCCTCTTGTATTATAAGTTAACTGATTACTAAGACTTCTCTTCCAATGAAATGAAGGGGATGCAAACCACCCTCCAAAAAGAATCTCATAGCCTCAGTACAATCTGTTTCAAAAATACAGAGATAGACCCCTTCCTGGCCACCGTCATCGGCATCAAGATGCCCAAACTTCAGCCTGACCGCATGATTGAAAATTCTAGTTGAAGCCAGCTGTAGCCATCACCACTAACCCCTCATGAGCGGTAGACGTCCAACAAAAAAATGTTACTTTGGATGCACCCTAATCACAACTGAGCTTAAGCAGTTCATTTCATTCCTTTGGAGGCTCCTAAAGATGTGAGGTTGGCGCAGGCTTCTAAAATACTTGAAGCGGTACCCCAATGACAGTGCCAACTGGCAACTGCCAAGAAGAGAAAGGCACAAGAAAGTTTCCCTTCCAGCCAATCAAAATGCTGAAAGAATGACACTGATATGATCTGAATCATATGCTGTCAGACACGATGAATCCTTCAAACATTCAAGACTCGGGATGAGTTGCCGACTGTATGAAGAGTTAATGCTGATCAGCCTCCAACAATTCAACTACTTGAGTTAGGGTCCTTCATTTGAACTTATTTTTCACTTAACTTAAATCCACCTAATTGGACTTGTAACCTTTAAAATAAAATAAACCCGCGAAGTATCAAGCGAGAGGAAGAAGAATATTGAACTATCTAAACTCTAAAGAGGTGTGGAGACGAGAGTTGGAAAATATTGCATTAGAATAATTTTACTAGACATCAAATTAAAATGATCATGGTCTATATTGAGAATGTCGATCTACGTAATTCCTATTATAATAAAATTAACATTTTGATTTCTGGTCGCATTGTTTCCATTAAAAGACCCACTTTTTGAGATTAGTAAAACGACATCCAAACTCGAATTATGTCTGATTTAGCGACAAAAACCACTTAACTTTACGGGAGTCATGTCCGACCGGTTTAGCAACAGAAACCACTTAACAACCTCAAATCAATTGAACCCTAATCGCAGCCTGAAATCGATTCCCACCGATCGATGGAAATAGGATTATAATTGAGAACTAATCGATAGAAGGGGACTGATTTCTGGTCGCATTGTTCAGTCAATTTGGGGTTATTAATAAAAAAACTATCGGACGCCACTCACGACTAACTGTCGGACAGTCTAGTGAAGGTTGTTTCTGTTTCGGAGAGTGGTAATTGGAGCACAACGATACCAACGCTTTTTTCTGAGCTTCGTATGAATCCGGCGAAGTATCGTCTGACTCTCAAATACCGTATCAGACATAATGTGTTTGCGACTTCTCGAGCATGTACGATCTGTAGGGACTTAGAACGCAGCTGGTGATCACGATTCTCATTGTCCGGATGATTGTTTTGCTAATGGACTTATTTTTAACTATAAGATATTAATTCATCTATTCTCTATTTTTTTAAAAATTCTATATTTTTCGTTTGTTCTCCTCTTACCATTTCATTTTTAATTTTTTCCGTCTCACTACATTATTTTCTCAGGATTTTACTATGAAACCATTCATAGCATTACAGTAAAATAATTCAATTAGACCAAAGGCTCCGATAAAGTAAACCAGATTATTTAATTCCACCCATGACGAAAAAAATAAAATATTACCGAAGATATGGCTAATTGGCTATCTTAGTATTGTGTCAAGCTCAAATGAAATAACAGAAATCTTCTTTTCATGAACGCAGATCGTTTGCAAATACAAAATCATATCAATGAACAAATTGTTTCATTACTCAAACTCATGCGGAATATGAGGCCTTAGTTGCCTCAATTTCCCCAAAAGCAACGTACTAACTTCCTTTCAATCCCATTTGGTACCGACAGCATGCCCATCCAAGATCAGAATACTTGGCCGTTGGTGACACAGATTGGTCAGTTCAAGTGCTAAATTAAATAAATTGGCAAATGGCGTATAGCGACCCAATAATCGCTGTATAAGTTAATTGAAACTGAAGTAACAGGCTCAGATAAATAAATTGATAACGCAAAGTCAAGTAAATTGGGGTTTATGAATGCTCAGATAAATAAAGAACCAGTTCTAATCCCGAGCCTGACAAACAAGCCTCATAGAGCTGGGATTATCGTTGTTCATCACTGCATTCACTCAACTAGAAACATGGCTTGCTTAGCAGTCTTGTCGTTTAAGAGGGCGTGACGAGTCTGACACATCAGAAAATTTGGTAATTTTTTAGAATTACTGAGCTACTCTGCATCTTTGAATTGTGATGTATCAAGGGTTCTAAAAATGCTCCGTGTAATGAATCATATATGTCGCCAAAAGTTTAGAAGCAAATACTTCATATCTTGACAATGAAAGTAAAAAAGTATATTCGCGATGAAATCGACAGTGCAATTTTGTATAATAGTGGATGAAGCAATGGATGAATCTAAAAGAGAGCATATATCGCTTGTATGGAGATTTTTTAATAGACATGGTTGCATACAAGAAAGCTTTTTCAGGTTGGTTCATGTCAAAGATAGGACATCACTAGCTTTAAAAAAAATGGTATTTTCTCAATATTTTCTCATTTTAATCTTGATATTCATTCAATACGGAGCCAAGGTTATGGTGGTGCAAGTAATATGTGTGGAGAATGATCTGCAAGCTTTAGTTTTACGTGAATGTCTATCTGCTTACCAAGTCCACTACTTCATTCATCGTTTGGAGTTGTGTTTGGTTGCCGCTTCTAAAGAAGTATATCATGTTAATTTTTTTTTATTAAGAAGCTCAATTTGTAGTTAACATTGTCAATGCGCCGTGTAAACGCAATGATCAGTTGAGGGATGCTCTTCCTTCGAATATGGCTTATTTACGTGATATTGTTGAGCTTGAAAGTGGAAAGGGATTTGATCAATTAGGTTATTTGCAGAGAGCATGTGATACTCGTTGTACTTTTCACTTTAAAACAATCTCAAGTTTCATTAAAGATGTTTAGTGTGACATATGAAGTTTATTGGCTATTAAATCTGATGGAAATACACACAGACAATGTGGAAGAGGAATTAAAGCGACAATCGTTGTAGTGAATTTACGCCATTTGTGAAGCTCAAACAAGCCCTGAGCCACACGAATGCTACAACTACGAATTTGAAATCCTCATAGCAATTCAAAAGTCAAATTAGTAAATAAAAAAACCTAAATTCGAAATTGAAGCTTGTAGCCGAATATGAACATCTTAATTTAAAAGACATAAAATCAAAACCCCTAAATTCGGAATTGAAGTTTAAATTAATTCCCCAAGAACAAATCCCAGAAAGAAGTAGGAAGTATAAAAGGAGGAGAAAACTGTAGATATGAATAGTGTTTACTTATACATTTACAAAGTAAGATGTTTGCATTATAGAGGAGATTTTTCCATATTACCCCACTTTGAAAATCTGGTAATCTAAAAATGATTTTATTCCTTATTTATTCCTTCTTTGCGAAGAATGGTTTTCATGTGAGCTATCATCCCTGCAGAATTTTAAAAAAGTTGAAGGAGTGAAAATCTGTCAAGGTATTACTAGAATTAACCACTTGTTTTTTTGCTGATGATTGCCTAATATTTGTGAAAGCAGTGCTACCACGGTTGGAAGAAATTCAGAATCTATTACATCGCTATGAAAGGCTAGGGGGTCAAAAAATAAATTTGACAAAGTCAGAATTTTCCCATTCTCCTAATTTGGATAAGTACTATCTTATTCTGCTGGAAAATTTTCTGGGAATGCAAGTTGTGGACAACCATTCCAAATATCTTGGTATCCCAGTGACAGTGGGCAGAAATAAGAAGGTAGCTTTTAAGGAAATTGAAGAAAAAATGGAGAATAGAATTCGTGATTGGGGAAATTTAACTTTGTCCGGAGCAGGAAGGGAGATTTTAGTTAAGGCATGCCTACAAGCCATACCTTTATATTTTATGTCTTGTATCAAATTACCAAAGACCTTATGTAATGGTTTCTGATGGAATGGAGGAAAGAAGGAAAGGAAAATCCATTGGGTATCCAAAGACAAATTGCTGAAGAGAAAAAATGAAGGGGGGTTTGGGCTTTAAATGTTTTGAGAGTTTGAATAAAGCTATGCTTATGAAGCAACTTTGGCGAATGCTCAAGTTTCTGGATTTGTATGTTAGCGAGGTTTTAAAGAAGAAATATCTGAGGAGTAGTTCTTTTCAATCCTGCAGATGGAAAGCTAAGGATTCTATGGTATGGAAAAGTTTATGTGGAGTAAAAGACATATTTCTGTTGGGTATTAATAATGATGCAGCAGGAAACGAACTTCAGTGGACTCAGAACTCTACTGGCACATATACTGTTAAATCTGGTTATGAACTGGCATATAACTGGAAATTATCATTAACAGGAGATAAGGGAGAGTCACCAGATCATGAAGAAAGGTTCAAAATTTTGACAAGGTTCTGGAGACTCAGACTGCCTGCTCGAATTAAGTTGGTATCATGGAGACTCCAATATAATGGTCTTCCTGTTGCTAGAAATTTAAGACAAAGAGGGTGTGGAACAGATATCATTTGTCAGTTCTGTGGTTATAAGGATGAAAATGCTAAACACATTTACATGGAATGATGGTGGGCAAAAAGTCTATGGAGAATGTTGGAAGTTGATGTCTGGTCTGATTCAGAAATAACGACTATTGAAGATTGGTTGTGGTTTATACTAAAAATTACGAATATGAATATATTAAAGAAGATGATAGTTGGTATATGGATGCTATGGAAAGTCACGAATACTGGTTTATATGATAATCACTTGTTATTAGTGCCTTCTTGTTACAGCAGTGTTAATAGCTGGTTAATTCAATTTAACAAAGGGGCTCTACTTGGTGGACTTAGTAATGCTGCCCAGATTATGCAAAGCAATTGTGTCATCTTAATATTATGTGATGGATCATGGATACCTTCTTCAACGATGGGGGTATGGGGCTGTAATATGGCAGGGATCTTATATTATTGAATGTAAGACAGACTTCTTGATAAACTGTAAATCTGTTCTGGACGCATAGTTGAATGGAATAGTAGCAGGGCTGAACCTTGCAATATCCTTTCCTGATTCACATATTATTATATGCTGACACTAGTGATGCAATATGGGCTGTCCAGAGTGGAAGCGATATTTCTGACAAATTATCAACTGGCTTTTTTGAGGGTTTGGAGCAGTTGTATTCTAATCCAAGAATTTATCTTCATCATATTATGAGAGAAGATAATGAATCTGCAAACCATTTGACAAAGAAAGCTAGCAGTGCAAGATGGAGATGGTGTACAAAAGATGTTGTTCCAAGATTTCCTTTCTACGCTGCTACGTCTAATTTTCACTAATGTGTTCAACTTTGTTTGTAACTTATAGCAGGTTGTTTGTTTGGATTATCTTGTGTAACCATACTGCCTGTTTGTTCTTTTTGGTGCAGTTGCACCGGTTAGTAATCGTTCGATTTCGTTCCCGGTTGCAGTCGTCGACGCCCGATATCGTCCCTAAACCCGATTTTGTACCTTTGTCCAATCACCCATCAATTCTCCTAATCAGTGTCCCTTTCTCCAAACCCTAAATCCAGTCCGCTCAATCGTAGTCCTAAAAAGACAGATTCGAAATATTTGGAGACATCATGAACCACTATCCAACACTCAATTTCGGATTCCTCAGAAACGTTTTATGGTACCGCAATCGTCAATTGAAGGAGTCCAGTCGAAAAAAATGCATAAGTATTCGACGCCCTGAACGTTGGTCTCCTTGGAATGATGAATGCATCACCGACGCAAAGTTCACAGAAATATTCCGTCTATGCCTTGAGGATTTCAACTGGCTTGCAGACGAACTGAGACCACATCTCCAACTAGACATATTAGGCAGAGGCAAGCCTCTTTCTGTTGAGCACCAGGTTGGAGTTGACTTATATCGCTTAGGCCATGGATGCAGCTACACTGTGATCGAGCATCTATTAAAGATTGGAAAAGGACAACCATTATTGCAACGAATAAGTTTGCAAATGTTGTATACAAAGTATTCGGAAGGCGTTCCATAGGGTATGATCCTTTCACATTTCCAATGCATCAGAAAAGTTTGTTCTTGCAATCCTTGAATGTTTCAGTTAAATGTTATTTATGGTATATATTCAGGTACCCAAAGTTGGACAATGTCGAATCTTGGAAATTAATTGAGCAGTCATTCTTCGTCAAACGTGGGATACCTGAGCACCTTGGTGCAATTGATGGAACACACATACCTATAAAGAAGCCTTCCCATGATCGTTGGAATGCTTTTATTAACCGTAAAGGCTGGTCATCTATCACATTCCAAGCAGTTGTAGATGGCGAAGGCAACTTCAGAAACGTAAGTTGCATTTTTTTGTTCTCCCATAGAAGTAGAAACTTACAGAAAATCTACGTAGGTATATGGTCGTGGGTTGTCCAAAGGTCTCTCAATCATTCCTCCTGGTACCTACCTCATTGGTGATTCGGGATATCCAGTGAGTAAGTGATTTTTGACACCGTACTCCAATGCAACGACTACCATTAAGACACAATTCAATTTCCATCATTCCTCAATCAGGTATCGATATTATCCACCATTGTAATGTTTAAGTTTAGGTTATCTAGACTTTTTATCTATATTAGTTTGTAACTTGGTAATGTTATAGTTTAGGTTACCTACGCTTTTTATCTATATTTGTTTGTAACTTTGTAATGTTATAGTTTAGGTTACCTACGCTTTTTATCTATATTTTCTGTCGTGTGTTCTTGACATCTGCATTATGATCTCAAGTTCTCTTTTCATATGTTGTAGTTAGTTTGTGCTTGTAATTAACAACTACTCTGAGATGAACTTGCAGGGTTGGAATATAAGGTGCTATGCAACCAACTATATTGCAAAACATGGTTGATCAATCTTCATAGTGCTGTCCTGTAGCTGCTTTCAATTCAGTCTCATATTTGACTAATGCATCACTTGCGTATATTGCATTTTAAACTGTCAGTAATCAAAGTTGAGTTTTGAATTCTTTTTTTCCTTACTCATTGCAAGTTGCAGGTCATCAACAAGTGTTCTTTGAGAATTGTCTAAGAAATTTTGAAACAGAACGATGCATTACTTCTTTATCTTTGAAATCTTTGAAATTTTGTTTTAAAGTTCATTTAAATCTTTTGTATATTATGTTAATCTTTTTTTCTTATGTGAAGCATTTTTTCCGTTCCATACCTAATTCATTATGTGTTCATGACTTTGTTGTAGAATGATTGTGGAGCAATCATTTGGACGTCTAAAGAACCGATTCCGGTTACTGCTTAGCCCACAAGTAGCATCGCCTACAAATGCCCGACAATCACGTTTTGTTGTATGATTTTGCACAATATGTTGAACGAGCGCAACTTGAGTTTGTATCTCCAAAGTTGGGATGAAAGGACAGAAGAAGAGCAAGAATATGGGGAAGTCCCTACGGAACATCACTTTCTTTCCCAGATGATTTTTTGAACAACATGAGAGCCAGAAAGTCAGAAATGGATCAGATAAGAGAAGAAATAGCTGCAAATTTTTGTAACGAAAGTGGTAGTGGTATGCTATAATTGTAACAAGTACTAGTAATGTTTGAGTTTGCAGCAGTAATAGTAATGTTTGTAACAAGATATTGTAACAAGCCGCGCCTACTTTCTGCAGGATCAATATATATAAAAGAATACAATCCTCAACACACAAACACCCACGAAAAAATTTGTCGCTATAGGATAATAAAACAAAATAAGAATAAAGATAAAAAAATTATTTGACAAAAATACCCCTCCCCATAATTTTATTTACACCACACGTCATCTACACGTATTTGTTCCTATTATTTCGTATTTGACCATATTTGTCCGTATTTGTTTGTATATGACTTTATTTAAATGTATGTGACCGTAT